>JAPYZF010000487.1:0-51722 GCA_030523045.1 Meteorus cinctellus | reverse complement strand
CTCATACACACCCGCGACCGAGCCCTACACCCCGAAAACAAAATAGTAGAACTAAACTCAGATGGGCAAGAATAAAAAAGAGAAAAAAAAAAAAAAAAAAACAATAAAGAAGAAAAAATAATATGTAAGTGTCTAGCGTGCTCGCGAACGATAACAGTCCACGCCGCACTTTTTCCCATTTTCATATACGTCCTTGTTCCATGACTCCATTTTATATTTTGTTTTTATTTTTATTGGAATATTTTCTGTCGTCCAGTGTACGATACACCGGGCAATAAACTATTCATATAAATACTCATACCTAGAAAATAAAATTTCATTTCATACTTCTACTAGTAGTTCTTTTTCTCCTCTTTTCCTGTTGTCTTATCAGTTTTTCACTGTATTTTGTATTTATAGAACAACGATATGTGTTGTTGTAAATAGCATTGTAATATAGTGGTATACCTAGTCAACCACACTCCGTGAATATTCACATTATCGCAGTAAAACAGTTAATATGGTAAGCAATAACTGGAGCCACGGGATTATGGAGATATATGACGACGGGGGCAGTTTATAACTCTGTGTGTATATGTGCATGTATATTGTTGAATGCGTAAACCTATCTACTCTGCCCGCACTCATGGCAATTTATATTTTCAAATAACAAATTATATATTTCATGCGTCCGATAATTTATATATAATTATTTGTTGTCTTTTACGAATTTATTATTATTATTATTATTATTTCTATGTTTCAAATTTTTTTCCCTACTCTAAGGAGCAATTTTCCATTGAGTCGAGTTGATATTTAGGAATAAATGTTTATTTAAAATTTATCAACTTGCTATTGATTTTCTGACATTTGTTCATTTATTCATTAACTACGGTGAAGCAAATGTTCTAGAAATGATGGATTCATATTGATATTTTTCTTTTGAAAAAATATTGACGACAGTGTATGAGGAGAAATTTTGCTGTTTAATTTTTGAGAGCACATCATAACTTCACAATAATATTCCATGTAATAATAAATGATTGATAATTCACTGGACGATGGAATTGCGGTGGTATCCATTAATTCGAAGTATGATAAATATTTTGGAGGGATTAGAATTGATGTTTGGATTTATATCAGAGGAATTCCCACACCACAATGTAGAAGAGAATACAACTAATAATTCCTCTTTCATATATATGACATCAGGAGTTTACTCAGAAGTTCAAAATATACAAAATTATCAACAGTTTGATAAAAGTAAAATTGATTGTGCCATTTATCAACACATAGTATAGATATTTTTATCACGCTCCATAATTAAATTGATATTCATCTCTTTACTATCTCAAGAGCCATTTATTAACATTAATAATTAAGAAAAAAAATTTTTTTTATAGTTTTTGAACAAAGAAAGTGTAATATTTATTTTAGTGTATGTCAGCGATATTTGCGCCGAAATATTGTAAATGATATTATATGGCTAGCTGATGATAAAAATGACAATCTGCTGATTTTCGTGTGTTATTGTGCACATTTATATGAATTATCGATGGGTTTTACCATATATAGATTGACACTCAATCATTTCTATCAACATCACCGTTTACCATGATATTTATTATTGTAATAATTATTTTGGAGAATAAATATCACCCAATATCCATACAGTAATATTGTATATTCAAAGGAATCTGGTTTGTATATTGTTTATTGGCCGTGCTCATTCGGAGTTTTGGGGTTTCCTTACGGACCGCATATATATATTAGAAGGGGCCACAACTCTTATAATGTCGTTATAAGTTTCGAATACTTTCATCGCAAACTTCAACATTTAAATAAAATTTCGTAATCACGAACGAATGAATGTTGAATAATGATGAAATAATATTCACTTTGTCTTCGGATATTCCTAACAAAACTTGAACAAAGTCAACAATTTTGTATGTTTGTGCGTGATGACTTTTGAGATAAATTATGTATGAACGTGCATTGATAAACGTGAAGATCACATTACTCATCGCATACTCGAATTTTATCATATTGATACATCTTATTGAAATACTTGATTGTGAAATAGCGATTGCTTATTATGAGAGTTCCCATATTTCGACATGGTTCAATGGTTGAATTAATTCATCGTTCAATCGCGACAGCTTCAATATCTTTATCAAATTATTTGACAATCACAAATCATCAACCATTGAGATATACTGGAAATGTAATCAAATGTCTAGAGTTCTCTTTATTTTCTAAAATACAAATATACTACATAAATTGTTTTCATATATATCGATTACGAAAATTCTAGAATTCATCACTTTTAGCGTGTCGAAAAAATCATACGAGCCTACGATTTATGTGTACATCCATCATATAAATGAATAAATGAATTGATAATCAGGTGAATATTCGAAAATATTATCTATTAGCTCTTCATCATTAACCAAATTTTCAACAATAAGTTGTTTTTTTCTTTGCCAACAACTGAATACATAGAAACCTACATATATGTGAGTTCCTATCTATTCGTATAACATCAGAGGGTAATACTTGTTTTATACAATATATATGTATGTATGTATGTATATATATAAACAACACATACGCCATCTCTGTCGTCATTTGTATGTGACAGGTGGTGTAAAGACGCCAAAACAAACTCAGTCATATCGTATATTTTATTTAGGTATTGTAAATAAAAATTAAAATGTATTAAATACAAATAGAAATCAATGGAAGAGCAGATAATTTTCGGTTATGGCCGAACTTCATGTTTTTGGGCACATTGATTCCGCCATAAAGTTTAAACAATCGGCATTATTCTGCAAATGGAGTTTCTACGCGGGTAAAGCCTAATTTCAATATGATTTTCAATAGACTGATGCATTTAATCAATAGTAGTATTAGTAATAATAACGATAATTCTAGTGAGAATAATGCAGATCATAGTTATGGTCATCATTTTTGTTTATTATTGTTTAATCAGGAAATGGATGGAAACTAATCAATGGTAATAACGACGGTCAAACTCAAGAATGCCGTGACTTTTACAACCATAAAAGTACGTGGAATCATCCCATTAATTTACATTATACAACACAAACACTTCAAGGTTCACCGAAATTGTTATTACAAATTTTTTGTCGTGACAATCACGGCCGAGTGTTGTTTATTGCATACGGTACATGTTCAGTGCCATTGATTCCTGGTGCACATGAAATCAAATGTTATACATGGAAGCCCATAGGTATATTTTTACATTTCATTTTTTGTTTTTTTATTAATATTTGGGAGAAAATTCTACTCAAAGTTTTGACAAATACTCGTGATAATTAATTCAGTAACAGTATAATTTCTTTTACAAATTTTCAGGTAATTGGGCAGATAAATTGCGAGATGAATTTTTAGGAATGACATTGCAACTGAAGATCCCATGTCTTTTAGCTAATAGCAATGATCGATTTGAACTGCTCACAGAAACAGTTGGAGTAGTCAACATTAAACTGCAAATTGTTGAAAAAAATTTCTCAAAGTTCGGTTGTCGCTTGTGAAGCTTCTTTTTTTTAATTTTCATACTGATTACCAATATTCCGTTCACTCTCGTACTTGATTCACAAAAATGAAGGTCTCAATAGTTTTATTTATAATAATATGTGGAAATGCAATAATTCATCAAACGTTTAGTGTAAGTACAGAAAATTACATCGCAGTCACCTGCTCAGATGAGAATAATTGCGAGAATTCAACCCATAATGTAATCACTCCCTTGGGCAGCGGTGAAAATATAAACGATGCATTTGAAATTGATAATATGAACGAATGGAAATCAAATAGTGATAATCATTATACAACCGGAATCAAAACTACAACTACAGCAACAATATCTACGACAACACTGCCAATAGTAGCGCAAACATCATCTGCAACAACAATGTTGAACAATATCGAAGAAACGATGATCACAAACCTCACATCAAAATCGAATTCGATCCGAAAAAGTAATGCAGAAATTTGCACGTGCGACATGGCCATTTCAGAATGTGATATTAACTGTTGTTGTGACAATGATTGCACAGAGTTTCACTTGGCAATATTTTCACATTGCACTGATCGACAAACAAAAAAATACGACAGTCGTTATTGCTACACGAAAAATTTTTTCCAACGAAACAACACGGTTTTCATATTGGAAAAATTGACCGAAAATCTTTTTTGCATTACTTACGATAATTTGCCGCCAGTTTACAGTAAAAGTAATTCCATCAAAATTGGAAACCGAAAGAAATTTCACGAAATAATGATGACAAATGTGAAACAAAAATTCACATGGGAGCCAAATAAATCATTCTTCACTTTAAACTTCAATAATTCAATTCCGTATAGAGTCGCAGATAATATTTGGCAACTACAATCAAAATCTCTGAAACCCATCAAAATTCCAATGAGCGGTTTCACAAGTGAATGCACATTTCAAAGGAATATCCAATACCTGAAAGATTTCAAATCACACTGTCTACAAAAAAAATTGTCCAATGATAACAGCGAATTATTCACTGATATGTATCACAACTTTACGGTAATATCATCATCAATATTTTTCAACAGCACCTACATATCATCATTGAATGGAAACTGTCCGAAAAACGTTTGCATACCAATTGAAAGTAAATATTGTACAGAATCATATTCATTGTGCGACATAGAGAAGCCACTTACATCTTCATGTACCAATGGCAGTTGTAAAAATATCGTTAGGCGAGTTCATTACATAATAACTCACAACGGCACAATGGGAATACAAGGAATACGAGTTAATATTGTATTGGCTAATGTGTCAAGAAGTTTTTATCAACATTATGATGTTCAATACCGATGGGCCCATGTATATGAACAAAAAATTCACCATCGAAGTGGTAATCCTGGATATTTAATCGGTAAACCGATAATAATCGGAACGTTGAAACCTAACACCACCGATGATATAGCCATTGGAATGGACAATTCAAACACAACTAACTACTATCTAACTGTACCATCGGCAAAAGTAGATGGAAAATGTGATGAAAATAATCGACACATTGTCAATCTTGGGGAAGATATTAAATTAAAATGTCGCATGGCACTAGAAACAAATAATTTTACAATTGATTCCTGTGTTCAGCTTCACGACAAAATTTTGACAACTTTTCTCGACCAATCTCACGTGAATTTCACCAACATTGAGCATTATGGAATTTATGTATCCAAATTGGGTAACATAACTGGTGAAAACTCTGATAATGTGTCGAATTGGGATCAAATATCATTCAGCAAATTGCCCAACAGAGTTCTTAATAGTATAAAAACTAATGAAAAAATACGTTGTTCTGGATTGCAAACCATATTAATGATAAATGTTTTATATTCGCTTCTACCAAAGCCAGATATTATTGATAGTTATAGAATAATTGGAGTAGGGATAACATTATCGGAAGAACGAAATTTTAACTGGCCAAAATGTGTAGCTCCTAATTGCACAGATACTCTCGATTTAGATATAGTCACTCATGTTAAATTTCATGATATATCAACACCTGAGACTTATTATTATGCAGGTGGCCCTAATTTGGATATAAGTTTGCCTTACGATTTTTTTTATCCCTTCCTAAGTGGTAAGAGTGTGCGCCTCGAATCAACATTAATCATATTCATCAATGCAATCATTATTATCCTCCTGTATATTTGAGTGTAGGAATTAACTCGGCACGTGAGAGACCTAAGTTTTTTTCTAGCTCACTGGAAACTTTTGCCAGTTTATACATATGCAATTTATGTGATGATGTATGATTTAAACACGCTTGTGCTGTTCTGATAATTATACAAACACCAGACCTGCATTACTTTAAGCATTTGAACGTATTCATTGGACCATTTCCAACAAACATAAAAATGTTACATGATTTATATACTTTTCTTTGAAACTTTCTTAAATATCCGTTAATTTTCTTTCATTACTAATTTGAATGTTCATAATTTTGATCAATTTTTGGAGCAAAATCATAATATTATGCTCACTCTAAACTGCATTATCATCAATGTGATAACGTAAATCGATGCTACCGCTTCTTAATATTCACAATATTCATCAACTAAACACTGCAGATTTCAAACAATCTATTTCTCAGAAACCAGATGCTAGGAACTCGCTTCATTCCTCATCAGAAACCAACACAAAATCAAGAAAATAATGCTATAAAAATCATTGAAAGAAAAAATGAAAAAATTATCGCCATAACCTTAACGCTCCTATCCGCTTCTTTCTCTCCTTCCAAGTAACCGCTACTGTGAATTTTTCATATCCTCTCTATTAACTGTTTATATCAAATATCAACTCAATATAACGAACAACAGCCACGAGCTGTATTAACGCGACATCATCCGAAATGAGGTTATGTTGCCAACTTGACCAAACCTCCGCTCGCGGCGCATCATATCCGTTCATATCTATCCGTATATCCACAATTTCAACCCATGCACACAAAACTATCGTCATGTACATATAGTTGTGTCATCCACATTGTGTGTGTGGTGTGCGCGCGCGCGCGCTTCGTGTGTGTATGTTTGCATTTGTCTATTACAGACACAGTATAGACGACGACGCCGATGCGCAAGAATGGCTTCTGTTGTGTTCTCAGTGCGCCGGTACTTGCGCTTCTCTCTCTCTTTCTCGCTCTCTCCCTCTTGGAATCCACCAAAACGGTTCGAAACAAGATGGCTGTCACTTGTTGGTAGTCACACCGTGTATTTTCCATTATATATAAATCAATATATATATATATTAATCTCAATGTGCATTTATACTGTGAATTACAATTAATTGCCTCGGTAAAGTATCGGTAGACATTGACTGCAACTCAAATAACTACTAAGCAAGCAAATCAACAATAAATTGCACTATCAATAATCAATCAACGCAATCAACTTATTTCATAGTACATATACATATATATACATATGGGCATACCCATACACATCACATACACACACATATGAATTATGATAGCGCGTCATCGCAATGTGTGCTGGAAAAGTGGAAAAGACAAAATAATACATTCGATTTACAGTAATGCCCTATTGTGTGCAACAATATTATTATTGCAACAGTTGTCTTCCAATGAATTTTTTACAATTTTTTATTGAATATTTTAAGTGTGTGAATTAAATTTGCATTGGGTTTTGTGCTCAAGTAATCAATTGAATGTTATTTGATCTACCTGGAGTCGTCTACCAGCCGTTTAAATGAAAGGTAGGCGTTTCATAGAGAGTCTCATATTCTCTATGTTCCAGCAAGTTATCGTATGTCTAAGCGACAATTTTCTCATCCTTTATTCATCCAATATATATATATATATATATACTAATAGTAATGCTAGTAGTTGAATTGATGAGCATGATGATAACGATGATAATCAGATGGTTATTCTCAGTTTGTTCATCTTTGTGACACTGTCCTATGCACAACTGTATTCATTTCGATCTCTAATATATCTCGCATGACCTCGCAACATCAATTAACATGATAACGGAACTCACCAAAGTCGCGAGCTGTCACCAAGGTGAGCGTTTGTTCGTTCAGTTTTTCGTCTCTGTTGACTGTCGAACATTTTTCTTAATCTATCACATGGAATTTTTGATGCGTGTGAGTATGTGTATATAAGAACCGGGACAATGTACACACACCCTTGTCATGCATATTTTTATTCAGTTTGGTGAATTATTTCCATATTTATGTCTACAAGTTTGAGTGTCACGAAGTGGGATGAAAAATTTTGTTCGATTGGGGTGAACTATCCGATCATGTGCGTGATTCGAATGCTAGGTTTTTTAATTCATTTCCCGGCATTCTTCCATAATAGAATTGTGGTATCCTGTAGTCATTGTACAATATATTTTCATGGTGAAATATCTATTCAAGCTATCCTAACTTCCCATAAGAGATTATAAACAACGATGCTATTATAGAAATACTTTTTAACCTGATGATAAATTCAATTGGAATTCATTTTAATCATTTCATCTGAGATTATGATATTTATTCATTCCTGGGATTGCTGGTAATGAATTCTAAAATAGAATGGATTGAAGAGCGTATAGAAAATGTAATGTGGAGAATTGGTATTGGCGAAATGAGTTAAGAATTCCAGAATATGATTAAATTAGCCTGAGAATTTTAAACACAAGAATGTTCATTTCTATCAATCATTAATTATAATCACGAAACAGATCCACATTTCGGAACACAGTGGAAACAAGAATTCTAGTAAACACTAATAATATACAACACCAACAATGAAGATTGTTGGTTTTTTTTCTTCTCTACAATGAGTATGTCTGTATATTGCGATTTCAAATCTAGACATATTTTTCAACACGTTTATTTAAAACCGCAAGTTACGTGGTGTTTTTTCTATCTATTATTCTTTCTTTTTGCCGTTATTCCGTATAAAGCCACCTCTGGCAATGGAAAACGTGTAATCTGATTGTTCAATTAACGACGTTCAATGTTTTTAACTTCCCGATAGGAAGTTATTTTCTCCTTTCATTCACTTCAACCTTGTCGCCAGCTCACCCTTATTCATACCAAAAGCGTGTCTTGGCAGATTAGATAAATCCAGCATATACACATCCCTTAGATATGTTTCAATTACTACAGTTCAGCCCTATAAATAGTCGCAACGAGAAGTCATTTCTTTGATAATTTGACTATTGATAAAATGGATCATTTTTCTATCCTGAAACTGGAATAATTATAAACCATTACAATAAGGCTTCTTTAACCATATGTATATGATTTAAAAATGTAGGGAGATCGTTGTATTGGAGGCAAACGAGGAGGTGAGAACCGGCGTGAAGGTGTGGCGGATATTGAAGGGATGAATGGAACAACGGCGTTGCGCCGTGTTGTCGGAGGGGCTGGTGGTGGTGGTGGGGCCGGAATACAAGAACCACCACCCATTGCCACTCTTGTCGTATATAAAGACGACGCTGGTTACGGGATGAAAGTGTCCGGTGATAACCCTGTTTTCGTCCAATCAGTTAAAGAAGGTAAATTGAGAATCGTAAACAGCTAAAAATAGAATTTTTGAGAGCTGAGCATTGACACGAGAAATAAAATAAAAATATTTGTTCATGCCATTTCTACTGTTCATTGATGAGATATAATGTGTATCAGGTGGTGCCGCAGCAAGAGCTGGATTGCACTCGGGTGACAAGATAATAAAGGTATTAAAATTACCAATTATTTATGAAAATTAATTTTTGGAACCGTTTTTTTTTCGTCATATTTCTCAATGTCAATTATTCATTTTCAGGTGAATGGCGTTAATGTTATGCAGTCAACGCATACGGAGGTCGTACAGCTAATTAAATGTAAGTCGTAAGCAAAGCAGAAATGAATATTAGTATAAAAAACATTAATGAACAAAAAAAAAAGGGACTAAGAAATGAATCCATTTAGATTAATATGCCAAATATCAATTGAGAAATTTGTTTCATGTGGTTCGGTGGAAGTGGATGATATTTATTTATATATGATTTTTTTTTTTTCCCATTTCCGAAATGCGAATTTGGTGGGAACAAAACTGTCGAGCATATATGTTAACTTGTGTGCACACTAACGCACACATAAGCCCGCGGCATCGGTGATGTAAGCACATGCGTTTATAGCGGTGACCATGTCACTGCTTTTATTCTCACATAATACATTTTCAACTTTATATACGTTTATATTTATATATAAATACAGTCTTACTCATTCCGGCAACAATCAAGCAAACATTTCCAACCATATTACTTCTCAAATCTCGTGTTAGACTGCTCTTACAATTATTTGAACAACTGAGTTTTTGGTCCATGTTTAATTGCAGAAAAAAAAGTTGGTTAGAGAGATAAGATTTTCGTCTTGAAAAATAGTATTGACTGATAATTATTCTGCGAACGCCTTGAAAAATTCGAAATTTCAATTATTATTCATTACTCATTTCTGATTGTTTCGGATAGTAATATTGAAGAGGAAAAAGTTTTGTAAGCAATTAATTCCTTTCAAACAAAACTAAAGTGTAACGCCATGTAGGGGATATTTCCATCTGCGCACCTCACTTTATCACTACAAATATCCGTCGACAATAACCTCAGAATCATTTCAGAGGTACTCGCTTTACCAACCATTTTTTATTGACATTCAATTTTTGGCTTTTCATAAAATCGGATGCGAAAAATTTTGCTATTGAGCATCTAATTGTTACTTGAACATATTTTTCTTTCTAAACCATTACGTAGCTGTGTTATGAATTACTTTATATAAATTTCACACATTTCAAACGAATGTATCAAGACAATGTGTCACGATCAATTATTCGCCGCGTGCTTGGTCGTGCATTGTAAACTCGCTTGCGCCCATGATTCTTTGGCTCGACATCATTTTTACCTCATATTATAATCGTTGATTCATCAAGAATTATATCTATTTAGTTTGAATATCGAATTCTAAGACACGTGATAAAGTATTAAAAGTCATTGGACTATAATGACAATTTACATTTGATTTGTATGTGGCGATACAGCTACTATCTTGATGAAAATGTATATAACCAGAGAGGATACGTTCGTTATTCATATTAATATACACACCTGCAAAGATTCGTGCTTGATGTGAAACCTTTCCCCATATTTCATTTTTTATTTTCACGCCAACGCCGCACGCACATCACCACTGATGCGTCAGTTTTTCCAATGACAGCATCAACGACAGGTCGTTTCATGACAGACAAATTCATTATCGCTTAACTAATTGCTCACGTCCAGGATTGTGTGTAATTTATTTCTGTATAATCAAAACACAAAATTTGCATTCTTCTATTCCACATGAGAGAACCACGGGCATACGGTCTGCGACATATCTGGGAAGTCGTTGGGCCGTTGGATATCTATTTCGGTAAAAATAAAAAAAGAATGACGGAACAATCGAAAAGAAAAGTTTGAAGAATAGATGATAACACGAGCATTCCTTATATCGGAAAAAAGTCGAGAACCGTACAGTGACATTTTTATTTCTCCAATAGAAGCAATTAAATTGTTATCATTTAGTAATCACTCAAAAAGTCTATGTCAATTCCAAAGTACTATCCCATACGACATTGGCCGAGATTGATTTTATGATTCCAGGAATTATCGAAATAATATTTTCAGCTTTTATGAATCCAAAAACCAGTTCAACTTTCGTAAATCCGGGTTAAAAATATCTGATGACTAATATCCAAACTAGCCTTGAATTTGGTGTGTGTTGATATATAGATTTTTACGTTCGTGTGCGTGTGAATTGGTTTTCAGCATCAACGCAGGTGGTTCTGACAGTGCAACAGAAGCCAGTGGGTGCAAATCTCGCAGGTTTACAAGTGGGTAATACTACGCCAACGAATACCACTGCTACACAGCAACATCCACGACCCGCGAGTTTGTCAGCTGGTACAACGATGGTGTCTCCTTCGTCCCAACCTACCACGTCGTTACATCGTGCATCAACAGCGCCAGCCGGCAGTTCGCCGTGCACAGCACGGATTACTGGACCTCAGCCAGTTGACGTAAGTCCGAGTATGGACTGTAAAAATGAACAACTGCTTTGCAACTCTGTTAACTCTGCTGTTGCACGTATTCTCGATTATTCTTCTACATTTGTGCCTAATCCTAATACATACGAACTTGCTACTCCATTTTTAATGCAGAGTACGTCGGCAATTTCCAATTATGAATTGACTTCATCGAAACAGAACGTAAGAGTTGATTGATTTTTAATTTATTTATTCATTTTTCGTTTTATTTATCATCCAAACAAATATTAATTTGTTCTTTTTTGTTTCTTCCTCGTCTATTTACATGATTCCGTTCTTTTCTCTTCTCTGCTTTCAACGCGATAATTTTTACATGTGCATTTGTGATTGTTATTAATGAATTTGAACTCGAATTTTGTCTGAATAATTGTACGCATGGTTCACTACTTTTTTTATCTCATGATAAATTGTGTCATGTAAAAAAAAAAAAAATCATCAACAGCACGAGAAGAAACGTCAATTGGAGACACAACGTGTACACACGTTTCAGCTGATGTTGGAGAAGGAGCAAAGTTATGTGGATAAATTACGAAGTGAATTGGCTAAAGCGTCGGGCAGTGGATCAGGAAATACGACGAATATCGCAACATTACAGTCAGAATTAGCGGGAGCTGAACGGCGTGTTCGTACATTGTTGGAACAACTCGCAGCAATCACCACAAGCGATCAGGTAGACAAACTTTTATCGCATACCCACAGACAGAACAGCAAACTGACACTAAGACAATTTTTCAACTTTTCATCCAAAATTCCAACCAAAAATTCTTTTGTTCCACATCTTATTTTGTGATTTTTGTTTTTCTGTTTTTCATTATTTTGTTGACATAAAGTAGTTGCAGTAGGACAAAGTAGTTTTCAAATAACTGAGCAATGACTTTTCAGTATTGTAGAAATAGTGATAACGACAATGATAAGGAAAATATTGATAGCGAATGATGTGGTCGATAAAATATGAATTGTTACAATTGCATTAAAACTTTACAATTTTGCGCCACATATTTAGAAATGTTGATTCACCATTAGATGCATCTAGCATGGGTTCTACATGACTGAAAATATCTCATGATGCATGAAATCAAACCTGACGGTGTGTCCACACTGTTTTTCAATCCGATTCCTCCGTGATATTTCTAATAAATCTGATTTATATTGTTTACAATATACGTTGTGAGGAGCAACAAGTCAATTCAACTCAATTAATTATCCATGAAACAATATATCCACATGAATCATAATATCTTGGTATGAATTTAGGAGAATGTAGGACATTGAAGTGAACAATAATCAAATGCAAATAGAATGGGCCTAAGATGTCAGCGTACAAAACATCAATTGAGTATTTTATGGAAATAATGATTGTTATATCCGTTACATGGATTCTTATAAAAACTGCAACTACCTCGGGCTTTTTATGTGTTGTGGCATCAATCCTAAAACAAAACAGAAAATGGAAGATGAATACTGTAGAAATTCAAAAATGGATGACGAGGACAAAAATATTTAGGGGCGGTCTCAGCTAACAACCGGAAGTTTTTTTCAGCTAACCTGCTGTTATTATATTACAGCTTTGCTCGTTGGTATCAAACGCCTCAGCTCCCTCAGGCCATTATTCCACTTGTGGTAATAGTAGTGGTGGTGGTGGTGATGGTGGCAGTAGTAGTAACAATGATTTACCGCCACCCCTGCCATCACGCAAATCCCTATCCATGCAAAGTTTATCACCACCACCGTTACCTCCACGACCACCTCCACCTACCTTAAACATGCACAACGTAGTACAGTCGGAGCTGGAGAGACAACTGCTGACTCATTTAACGCCCCAAACCACCAGTCATGGCATATCTAACTCTGTAAGTAGTGTCATCGACTCGTTACACACATTCTGGTTGGCAAAAAATTTTTCTCACACTGTCTGTCTCACTGTACCTAAATGCGTCTGTATGTCTGTGCCTATCTATTTACCCGTTTTCTTTTTTTTTTATTCTTTCTGTTGCCATTCTTTGCATTTTCATTTCAATTGGTTAACACTGACTCACCTGTCAATCATACACATCTCAACACAAGAAGTGTCCTTTCGTTATTTGGAATGAATGGGGGTCGCCACTATCACCGGTCTCTATCAAAATAAATTCTAAAACTACTACCGAGGAAATGTAAAATCTCGTAATCATAACAAAATCTGCCGCTTGCGACATTATTCAGAGCGATGTCGAAAGATCTCACAGAAATTGATTCTAATTATGATAATTGATTTTACTATTCTATTACATGTTTGTTTTGCCATCTCGAGTGAAAAGCCACAAAATTTCAACATCATATCCAAGAACGCTCGACCTGATGCACATGCTCTCAAAAGAAAAATTTTAAGATGTAAAATACGAAGTACATTTTTTTTCGATTCAATAGTGGCGTTTCCCATTCACATGGAAAATAAAATTGATAAAATGAAAAAGCATGGAGTAAGGTGAATTAATTCGAATTTATCGGAACAACTAACTCCAATTATAATTTGGCTTAAATAAAATAAAGAAATGAAAAAATATCTTGGAATATTTCCGTACAGCTTCGCGGATTATTCCATTCATGTTGACAGTAAATATGCTTTTCGTATATATATTTTTGCTGGTAAATTGTGTTGCAGTATTTGCATGGAACTAATTTGGGTTCATCAAATTCACTTAATAAACATCAACGTACAAAATCATCACCCGAACAATTGGGAACAACAATTATATCACCGTCCGAAGCAAGCAGACTGTTGATAGCGTCCGAATCGATGAATGATCTATCACCACCGCGACACGGTCGACACAGTGGCACCGATTTGGATGATCCTTCAGTTCATATTACACCACCAGGCACGCCGCCCCCGCCCTATCCACAGCCGAATCCCGGAATTGACATTTCCTCATCCACTTTAAATGAAGTAAGTTTATTTTAACTCATTCACATGATATAAAAAAATGTGATGCTCTACACGATTGAGAAGACTGTAAGATTCCTGTTCATAGAATCGTCCGAGACATTTCCTCAATAAATTCATACAAATGTAATGTTTTACGTGAATTTCTTTTCATTTCAGAGTCTGATCGATAGTCTCATGACATTATCACCTTCAAGACATACATTGAATGATAGTAGTTCTGGATTACCAACAATTCAACAGCCAATAATGTCAATGGAAGACGACGACATGAGCGACCAAGAAGTGGTATACATGAAAATAATTTACTACGTATGAAATAGCTTTCAATTAAAATAGAGAATTGTTCTAATTTTGTGGATATATATATATATATATATATATATATATATACACGTTTTCTATTATCTTCCAATAATCTGTTTGCAATTGATGAAATTAACGGATCCATCTGACGATTACTTTTGTGTATACCAGGGTCAACTAGAAGATCATGGCCCTTTTAAATCACTGTCAAGGCTATGGGAGCATCATGCACATCTATCAGTTTTCATTAATTATGTTTTATCAAACAGTGATCCCTCCAGCCTGGTATGTGAAATCATCGTATTGATTTATCACGTAACAATTCGTAAAAATCTTCGGTTAATTTTTTTTTTTTTCCTTACATTCTCACCTCCAGTTATTTTATTTGGTAACGGATCTTTACAAGGAAGGCAACGCAAAGGAAATGAGAAAATGGGCCTATGAAATTCACTCTAGCTTTTTAGTACCTGGTGCTGTGAGTGTTAAAAAATTTCTATTCGCATAAAAAAACTAAAAATAAGTCAATCGAATTTAGGTTAATTGAATAATTTTATTTTCTGTTCCATCAGCCTCTGCGTCTACATAATGTAGACGAGAATGTTGCGCGGGAGATTGATGAAGTGCTTCAACGTGAATCGGACAAAGAAGAAATATTACGAAAAATATTTTGGAAAGCAAGAACAAGAGCAAAGGAAGAATTGAACGAACAGCTCGCGGACTTCCAACAAAAACGAACTGCTGGTCTAGGAATGTTATTTGGCCCAAGTGACACGCAATTGGATGAAAGTGAATCGGATAAATCAAAAGAATCGAAAATTATTGAGACTTATCTATTACCTAAAATGGATCCGATTCTGTGAGTAACGATACAGAGACGATTACTATGATAATTTGGATATATTCGGCCCATCCAAAGGTTTCATAACAAATTGAAATTCTTTAATTCTGTTCAATAGCGAGGATATGGAGAAAGATCAACTTGATCTTCGCCAATTTACAACTGCAGCGGGTCTAGCAACAATATTAACAAAAATATTTCAAGTACGCACACCGCCACTCGATCGTTGTCCAACATTTGTCGCCAAAGACAAATCGAATATTAAGACACGATTGCTCACAGGCAAACCGAGAAAAATGACAGTTAGAGGTCATCATTTTGGAGCTAATCAATATTTTACAGTTACATATTGCAATCATTGTCAACTTATTATCGGTGGAATTGGACCTCAAGGCTATCAATGCAGTGGTATGACTCCATTTTTCCGACATATAACTATTGTTCACGTTAAATATTCCATTGTTATCAATTGCTCTAGTGGAATAAATTATAAAATTATTCATGTCTTTTATTGAATTTCTAGATTGCTCGCTCAGTGTTCATCGCCAATGTGTTCGTGTCGTCGAGGAAAATTGTCCAGGCCCTGTGAATCGTAAAGAACGTGGAAACGATCGAATAAGCAGAATAATGGAACGAATAAGACCAGAAAGGAAACCGCCCTCGTCACATCATCATCATCATCATCATCATCATCATCTGCAAAATCAACTTCATCTCAGTAATACTTTATCCATATACTTTTTTTTTGAATACGTCAATCTAAAATAATAGAAGAAAAGAAATCGCACTATATTAAAACATTTATTTCTCATGTTTAGTCGAGCGTGCGAAACGCGCTGAAGAGGAGGCTACACTGACAGACGGTGAAAATGGTGAGTCATTAAAATTATTTTTATTTATTTCATCAAACGTCTGTATCCACTTTTTTTTCGCAATTCCAAAAACTTACATATCCCACAACGAAAATGACTTAATTTCATCCACAATTGAGAATGGAATTTTCATCGAAAACCACGCGGCGAAATACTGTCGTTTGTGTTAGTGCCAAATATTCATTGAATTATTGCCAAATGTGACTCATTACCCAAACAAAAAAAGTGTCCAGCAACATGCAATAGTCTTCATATATTTCGCGATAAAAAAAATTCACATTTATACTCTGGAAAATATGAAAAATGCAAAAAAAAACACGAAGAAATTAATTAATGTACATAATTGATGAAAAATATCGGAAAGGAATGAATATTGAATTATAGACGCGCTGGCAAATGAAGCCTTATCTCACAATGATGGAAATATATACCTATTACGATGTAAGGGTCGTAATATATATATATACAAGTGACGTTCTTCCTATTGTATCAATGAACATACATAATTGAATACTACTTCAGATCAATCGCAACGAAAATAACAGAAGTATTTGTTTTCAATTACGAAGCTAATAGACATGACGGTATCTTCAACTTTTCAATAAATAAACTGAATCGAGGAAGGAATTTTTGTATTCTGGGAAATACAAAAATATACGAGAATATTAACGGTGTGAAATTGCATTGAAGGAAAAAACACGAGCTCTATTCAATTAAATGATTAACATTTTCGAGTGTACGACACCAGTTGATTTAATCGTGTAACTTTGCGTAGACGCTTTAATCGCTACATGGTCCAGTATTGTTGGGAAAACTGTTGAAGTATCAGCATGTCAAATATTCAGTTTCATTATTCAAATAATTCATCAACTAAATCAAATATTTGTTTTGTCGTGATGAAAAAAAAAAAGGAAATAAAGCAATAAATGAAACCAGAATGAAGAAAAATTATTAGTAATACAGAAACTTTGAATTATTCTCTGAATAAATTTCGTTTTATCGTCAAAAGAAACCGATAAATATTCCTGTTAATGTAATACATTGTAGTAGGGGACCTTGAGTATCGGGAGATAAATTACTGATCGCGCATGTGACTGTAGTTATATATCCACTGGATGGCCATATCTGTGCAGACAAGCATCATACTTGCTACTTCCCGAACATTACTGTCTGTGGACCGTAAAAATAAGAGAGCGAAAAAAGCAATAATGAAGAGTGAGAATGAGAAGGGATAAGGGGAAACGAAACGTTGTGGCGTTTTTGGTGGGGACCGGAAATAAACTGCTAGTAGGAAAGGAAGCGGCAAGAATTGTCTTTGGTTGTTGAGAAATTCATGTGCCATGGGAGATGAATAGTCGTGTGGGTTGACCACAGTGAACGGGTGTGAGAGAGTAACAGGAAATTTATAGTCGTAAAATCTTATACGAGATTCTGCTCACATGTTGGAGGCGCGAGTACAGAAGCATTTGGAAGGGGGACGACACCCGACCCCACCACAATCGTTCTAGCCCAAATTTTCCACCACTCATCAGTGGCTTTGGCAACCTAAAACTGTCTACTGAACGATGCAAGAACAGATTTCATCGAAAATTCAAGAGTGACGGTAAAATTAGTGTTACAGCACATTAGAAAAAAAAACACTGCATTATTCGCTTATTTATTTTCCCATTCTTTTTCATTTACGTGATTCGGTATGTAAATACAGATTTTAATTAGACATTCATATGCGACGATTCATTCAAATGAATTCTACAGATATGAACGGAGAAACGGATTAGCATTTTTATAATGCTTATAATATTGGTCAATGGAATCTCACTGAAACAATGGGGAAATGTTGTAATAAAAAGGTGTAAGCTTCTATATTAATATACGACAAATATAGAATGCAGTCACATCTAAAACTTACATATTTTTTTCTATTCCATTCAAAAAAAAATTTCAAATGTCTTTATGCTCAAAAGCGCTGTAAAGTTTCTATCACATATCAAATCAATAAATGAATCTGGTTTGGGAACGAACAAATAAGTTAAAGAGGTGAAAGGTTCGATACGTCCATATATATGAATATTCAAAAAAGACAACGAGTGATTTGAGATTTTACACAGGAGTGACAAAGAAGACGGCTAAGCTGAAAAGTCTAAGAATTCATGGTGCTACGAAGGTTTCAATTGCCCGCAAAATTTGAGAAGAAACTTTCACAGCTTTTCAACGAATTCGTGGCAATTTTCATGATGAATTGACTTCAACAACCACTGAATTATCAGTTAATTTGGATTATTTGAAAATAAATATCTCTAACATCAGTGATAATGATATTAATTTCGGAAACAGCTCTGATTATTTCGACAGAAATAATGAACTGGTTGCTTATCAACCAGATAAATGTTGCAATATAGGAAGTAATTTTGCAGGTTTGTTTGATATATCATTAATAAATAGAATATAATTAAACTGCACGTGTTTTACAATCGCGCACACGCGCACCAAATATATTCACATTGCACGTGGGATGAAATGCAACGCAACTCGAGAGTTTCAACATAAACACATGTAACACCCGATATTCACTCAATATCCTTCCTGTGACTTATCAAATCATCATTGTAAATCCCAGTGGCTTTTCACAAAACCTAAATCCTTTCAGTGCAGATGTTAAACCAACATTTAATAGGAATGTTTTTGAAAATCCTGAAAATACCAGAAGAGAGAAACTTTCTCAAAATTAATCTGACTATCATGAGAATTTTGATAATAATTTAGAAACATATTTAAATGCGTCAAGGCGCATTCCATATGTCGTCGCATGTCTAGCTTAAAAAAAACAACCGATGCATACGCAGATTATTTTTAGCTGATCGTGGCCTAAACTCAAAGCGTATTTACAGCAAGTCAAGGGACGAAGCCACAACCATGTCTTTGCGGGAAGTTTTATCCACACCCTCATGTATATATATATATATACCGATTTGATATTCTTCTTTCCTCTATTTCAATGAATTTCGATGGGTGGAAGGGAAGTAATAGAACTATTTCAGGGATCAAAGGAATTTAATTCACTCCATATTGACCTTCGAAATGTCACAAATTTTTATTCTAAAAATTTTCGGCAATAAATTCTATATTTATAAAACGCCGTATTCTCGATTTACAAATTGCTTTTGACGATTATAATACTATGTTTTTGGCATATTTCCAAAATTTTCCGCGATTGAATAAATAACTTTATACAGGTATAGAGTGGGTGATGAACGTTTTATGTCATATACCATACATATGTTTTATGTATGTAGATATAAATTCTTCATTAAGATTCTTTTTGGCTTATAATTTTCGCAGGCGAATATCGTGGAGGTGGTGCAAGCGGAAATACACGCAGCAGTGTCGAGAGGGGCCGCGTTTCCGGTTATGGTGATCATCCCGATAATATGGACGACCCTTCATCAAGAGAAGATATTTCTGAAATGTGCGTATACACAACAGACTGTCATTCGTTCGTGTAACCATTATCAATATCCGATAATGCAAAAATAATTATGTCCATATTTTCCCTTGCCTTTTTTTCTAATTCAGTTTTATTACCTAGGGTGCAACAAAACATTTCAAGTAAGCCAAAGACGTCAAATATAAACAGATCGGAAAGTTACAAGGAACGAATACATCACAAGGTAATAAATTACATGAAGAAATTAGTTTTATTGACAAATAAATTTATAACATTTAGTATTATTAATTGCAGCGACAATTACGCGAAAAACGGAAGACTAGTGACCCGAATCTCTCCAAAACAACGTAAGTACATAAATCATTACATGAGAAAATTTTTCTCTACTATTCTGAGAATTATTATTTTATTATCGTTCTCACCACATTGATTGATTCCAACTCACTCGAATTGAAATGCCCGATCTTAATCAAATGGAAATATATGGCGATTCTGAAACATGTGTTTGCAGCCTCGGTGCGCACGAGTGCGGGGGGGGGGGGGGGGTCATTCCCTCTTCATTTCTTTTTTTGATGGTCAACACGTATCACATAATTCTACTCGCACCCATAACTTTCGTGGACTCTTGCGCAGACTCATGACTGTATCACGGTCTTACTTTGTATATCTTTTTCGTCCTGCCGCTTCAACGGTTGCGTTGCGACTTTAGTTTGATGTCAAACATTGGTTTATACGGTTGTAATAATTTCATGATTTCAAAAATCTTCTAGAACATGTGTTGATAATCGCGGATTTTATTCTCGATGAGAGGGACAATAACATTACAATCTATTTCACCGAACGCAATCTATTGACCAGTATATTTTTATACATTATTTATGTTGAGGGTGAAGTGAATTGAAAAACAAAAATTCGGGAATATCAAGGACATCAAGTGTTATTTGTTTGGGTATTTGTTTGAAAAAATAATTTGTGATCTATTTGGTAATTTGCCTCGACGAGACTGAAATAAAAATTGAATTGCTTTGAATTTGCAAATAAATATTTGAGAAGAGAAAACACGATATCGGATGACCACAATCTAGCTATTAGACAAAATCTTAATAATTTCGTACAATCATCACCCATTTCTCATCTATTCTCATCTAACTTGAATTTCACATTTCTTCACTTCGGGGGAAAAAAAACACACACAAATCAAAAATATTTGTTTTCCTCAATTCACTAATTGTTTCGGGAGATGAATAGATCCATGTTTTTCATCTTTAGACTCAATTCATAGATAATTTAGTCCATTCTCCCTGCTCAAGATCACTTTTTTTTTTTTTTTTTCTTCTGTCTGTGGAATTAGTCTACTACATCCCAATGGGCAAATATTAGACACGAGTTGCATACCACGACATATCGAGGGCTGCAAATATCTGTCTTTGACTCCGCCGTTTCCGTCATTATGCTGTATGACAGTGGAAAAATACACTTGGATGCTCACGGACATTAATAATCATAACTTAATATTTTATACACATACATGATATTATAAACGCTTTAACATTTTTCTCAATAATTCAACTGAAAATAAATTGTATGAGAGCATTGTGTCCGTTCATGAATTACGTCGAACTAATGCATAACGCCCTATTTTTTCATGAACCATGAGTAGTTTAATTATGAAAAATATAGCAAACAAGGAATTATCGTAAATTGAATTCAAACATGAAATGAATTGAAAATAGGCATCATCTCGACCACAAGTTTATTCCTAAACGCAATCAATAACTTCGAATCAATACTTTCCCCATACATACAGCCTCCAACTTCTATTCGAGCAACGCAAACGCAATTTGTGTGAATACATAGACTTTAATGTGATAGTAGAGGAAACAGGGTGAGTGACGAGGAAGAAGTCAGTGGGTTTTTTACGCCGTCTACACAATACCGATGTCAATATATAAAATATACACGCGAATAGGGCAGAATTATATACACGGGAGCACATACACGTTTACCTGTATGCACGAATGATTAACTGCGCGTATACTATTGGAGACGGGGTGAACGACAAGGGTAGGAACGCGGGCTTGATTAAAGTGATGAAGGAGCGGCATCGATAAGTCTAGCAAATGAATCGGCCATTTCATCTTTTTTTTCTGTTGAATAAACTGTCTCTGACGTGACAGTATGGAAGCATTTGTCATAATGAGTTTGTTCGCAGAAATGAACACGTATAGTTGGGGAAAAAAAGGAAATTTACATTAATGATAATCATGCAAATGAAATAATAATTACAATTGGCTGATGAGAATATTGTGCTGGTCAATGAATGCTTCGTGGGAGAATTGGTCTCCGTAGATTTATCTTTTGGCCATTATCAGATCACATCACATCTATGGAATTCAATTCGATCGGAAATTCACTGACAATAATAAATTGAGCAATGCTTAGGAAATCCAGGTGTTTATATTTTGATTTACAGATAAGTTGTACTGTTCTGAAAATACATCTTGAATAATTTTTTTCTTTTGTTCACGAAATATGACACACGTTATCGTAAAGTATGAAACGCAGATAGAATATATTCAAACAACTTGTTTAATCACGATTGTTAACAGTAGATGTAGCGATATAAAATCAGAAGATGAATATGGTTATTCCAACAGTAAAGAATGACTTAATTTCGTAGATTTAGATGACAACATTTTCGCCAGGATCAATTTTTTAATCGTCAATTATCTGGGATTCATGAATTAAACCAAATGAAACACAAACTACATATAAGAAATCATTGTTGTGAACGGAGATATTGGATAGCCTTGAGCTCATTTTCCCTCATGAATTTAGCCAATGAAAAAAAGGATAAATGACAATTATTGAGAATTAAAGAATACGTACGTATATCCACGCACATAGACAAGTGACAATATAAAATGTCAACCGTGTATATCTCAACCTTTAGATTTAAAGACAAAAGTTCAAATAAACGAAGTAGGAAGTTTCAGGTTTAGATTACATGCGGTCAAGTTTTGTTCCCCTCAGTCCGTTAGTATATAATTAAAGCAAGAAAAATTACTCTATCACAAAAGAGAGTAATACTGAAGTGGCTCGAAGTAAAGAATTAGAAACTGCTACAGCTGTGTAATAATAATAATAATAATAATAATAATAATAAAGAGACAACGCAGCTCACGACGTGCGGGGCGGCCTCGACCTAAATCGCGGGTGAACAAAAATATTCCCGAAATCATTACGCGTAAAGACAATATTACATTGCCTCATAGCGAAAGACCGAATGATACTATGGATAAGTGTTTAATTGACAATCGCAATGGTGTTGATGAAAATGTAAATAGTGATATCGCAACGGCGACTTCAGTAGACCGCAGAACACGATCAGAAAGGTATCAATAAAATTGCAAAAACCTCGAGAAAATGCCATGGGCAGTAATAGAATCAGCCAAATCAAGATTTGACCCACAAAATTGAAATCAATAGATAGATATTTTTTTTTGTCAATTGAACATTTTTTAGTGATTGCGACACAGCGAGTGCATTTCCGGGTAATTCTGCGGGGAGCTCATCCAACAGTAGCTTATCAACGAGAAGTTTGGATAGTCCAAGTACCAGTTTGGAACAAGTACATCCAGCCAATGCAGGACACAATGCATCGACATCGTGGGACAGTGACGTCGATGTCGAACCGGATCCACCTGATTGGAGTCAAAGTGTTCCCGAGGATGTTCTTTCACGTCTCAGTAATTCCGAGAAAAAGCGACAGGACGTTATTAACGGTGAGTAACATAACAATCAAAGTAAAAAAGCAAAAACAAGATATCCCTCTCATTATTTTTATTCTTTTGTTTCGATTCATAGAATTGTTTCACACGGAGAGATCACATGTACGCGCATTGAAAGTACTGTCCTACGTCTTCCACAAGCCATTAATCGAATCTCAAGTGCTTCCATTAGACCAAATACAACTCTTATTCTCGAATTTGGATGAAATGGTGACGATTCACTCGAACTTCAATCAAATGATGAAACGTAAATTGAATGAAAATCCATTGGTAGGAGACATTGGCGAATTATTATTGGACATGTTTGATGGTGATTATGGTGAAACATTCGAAAGGGCAGCATCAACATATTGTGCGAAACAACAAGTAGCACTTGATGCATTACGTGATCGACGTCGTAAGGATCCTAAACTGAATGCATTTTTGAATGAAGTCGAAGCAAATCCATTGTGTAGACGTTTACAATTGAAGGATCATATACTAACGGGCATGTTGAGATTAACAAAGTATCCATTATTATTTGAAAATTTAGCGAAATATACACCAGATACCGATGAAAAGGAAAAAGCTGCGGTATTACGTGCATTGGAACGTAGCAAAGAAATTTTGAGTTTGGTTAATCAAGCAGTGCGTGAGGCAGAAGATTGTCAACGTTTGACAGAAATTTTGCGATTAATAGATCGTTCAGCATTTGATAAATTCGACCATTTACTTACTGTGCAAGATTTTAAAAGTCTTGATATAACAAAACGTACATTAATATTCGAGGGTTCATTACAATGGCGTATAGTTAATCGACCAAAACTCGTGGATTTACACGTTGTATTGCTTGATAATGTAATATTATTATTACATCGACAGGATGATAAATATTTATTAAAGTTTATGAATACAAATCAAGTGAATTCATCGAATGAATTGTTAAGTCCAATCGTAAAAGTGTCAAAAGTTCTCGTCAGGAACAATGCTGTTGACAAGAATTCATTATTTTTAGTTAACACTTCGCAAAAAGGCGCGCAAATTTATGATTTGGTCGCATCATCGTCCGCTGAATGTATATTATGGTGTAAACATATTGCTGAGGCCGCAGAAGCTTATAAATCACGTAATCGCGAAGGTAGACGGCCATCGCCACCAACAGTTATGAATGAAGAGCCAACTCCGCCACCTGAAGTTGCTCCAATTCCCGTTGACAACATAAATAATCCTGCTGAAAAAGAAGAAGTTGATAAAGAGCCGCAAGCAAATGAATCAATCGAAAATCAAGTATCATCATCATTATCTCCATCGAATATTACACCAAACGCTCAACAATCTGATGATAATCCAATTGATGATGGAAGATCTACAACGCAAAATAACAAAAACAATTATGAAACGGAGATAAACAAAGAACAAAATCATATTTCATCGACAAGTAGTGGCATTGTTGAATCAATGCGATTAGTTACGTGCACACAATGCTCATTAATTGATCCGGTTGAAGTTCACGCTGAGGTCAGACCTATTCACGTTGCTGAACCTGTACTTACGCCAATTGAATGTTTACGGCGTAAAGACGAAGCAATCAAACAAGCATTAGTTGAGAAGCAATCATTAGTCGCTGATATTCTTAATATTCCAAAAGAAGACTTCGAACATGTTGCCGAAATAGCGGCAGAGCCATCAGTTACAGAGAAAGAACCAGCTGAATTAATACTCGCTGCTATTAATCAAGCCAATCAATTATTAGGTATGTTGAATTCGGCATTGACTGTTACGGAGACTGAGGCAGTGCTTGCAACTCGGGGTGCAACAGCAACTGCATCAATGGGATGCGAATCTATGGGATGTCCAGTGCCACGTTCTCATCCACATCCACATCAACCAGTGATACCAGTGGTCAATCTGCAACCGATTTGTCACTCGTTAACAACTCAACTCTCACAACTTTTGGTAATATTGATAAATAAATTTTTTCACTGAATTTTCAATTGCTTTATATCTATAACTATCTTCTCATTCCCATCTAATGCATCATCATTTGAATCAATACAGAAAATTGTCAAAGAAAGGGAAGAGGAGCGAGAACGGTTACGTAAAGAGTTGCATAGAAGTAGAGAACGCCTTCATGCCATTGATACGGATGCCCAACGTCGTGAACCATATCAATTTGCTACAATAACTACTCAAACGTCAACAGTGTCAGACGACCATATCACCGCAAAAAGTGCCGAGGACGCCAATGAAGACATGAGTTAAATAGAATAAAAAAAATTTTATTTGCAAGAGCGCAATTATTTGTTCCGATTACATTTAGTTATGCTCGTACTGAAGAGAATCAAAAGCAGAAATAACAATATATACAGTAAATATTGAAATATAGATAGCTGAGGATGCCGTTGGCTATTTATGTTGTGTTAATAATGAGTAAGAATATTATGTAAATAGATTGATTTTGCGCTATATTTTTTATTTTTCATTCTATCACGTTGAATCGAATCTCTTTAATCATTTTTATATTCAATATTTGAATTTAAGAGGAAATTCGTGTCTCATTTTTTTTCAGTATAATAATCTATGATATACTGAAACTTATATACTACATAGTGGTGAGATACCATTCTCATAAATATATTACAATGTACATGTATAAAATATTTAATAATATTATTTACAATTGTATCGAAAATTAACTTTTCTCCCTGTGTCACCACTGAGAATCATACGTGACGAAAACGTCAATCCATTAATGTATATCAATATGAGAAACACATTAAATAGGAGCAATATCAAAAGTTAGAGTATAATTAAAATGTCAGACTAAAAATGCGCCTTCTCAGTTCTCAATAATAAAAACCGTAAGATATCTCTTTAAGGTAATTCTGTCGGTTTTAGAATTACTGTTCAGAATTTAATGAAACTCTGAATATTGGTACATTATAATTACATTTTAGTTACTTACAAATTGAACTTTCAGAGCATCTGATAAGAGTAATTAGCAAAAATCCACATTTTATTTCGTTACTCAAATATGGCAACGCCGTGAAAGAGGTTAGGACGCGCGCAAAATTCGAGCATGCAGGGAATGCGGTATGTGGGGATATCAGTGTTATAGAACTTTTTTATTAAAAAGCATACCAATGTCAGAGTCAAAATTATTTGTGGTTTGATAATTTTGACTGACATTTTAGCAAGCCCACATATGGGGCCTATAACTAGTTGATGTTTGCGAAAGATCTAATATTTTTAGTGAAGCAGAGTTACTGTAAACATACATCTATCTGTTTTACTTTTACGCAGCATTGCTAAATATTAAATACTACAGAAGTCAAATGAGTCAGAGCACACGTTTGACACTTTTGTGATATCGACAGTACTATATACCTTGAAATTTTCGCTTCCGCCAGATGATCAACAAAAATTCACCAACCCATTTCCAATAACGCTACAACTTCACTTGCCTGATACACCATATAATTTGATCCAATTCTTGGTATCAATAAGAGCAATCATGCGAAATGTAGAAATAAAAGCATCTATTGAAAATCCGGATGCGGTGAAATCAAAGGCTAGAGAATTATGTGGTTCAGACCCAACAATAATTCAACAAGTTGATACGTTTTACGCTGTGCAAGACGGCCGGCTCAAATTACGTGAATTCTCTGTGAGTATATTATGCATTAACCAACCTCCTTTAGTCCCACAATCTGATTTTTTAAATTTATGTTTCACGATGAGATTAAATAACATCGTATTGTATTTTACATTTTGGAGAATGGCACTGGAGAACTTCTCTATTATGAACGTCGGAACACGAACGGGCCAAAACTATGCGATTACTTGAGAGCTGAATTGAGTCATAAAAAAGAATGTGAGGATATTGATAAGATTTTGTGTAAAATACATGGATACCTTGGTGTAATAAAGAAAACTCGACTTTTGTACCTTGTTGGACAATCGAGAATTCATGTTGATAATGTCACCGATCTTGGGAGCTTTATGGAAATTGAAGTACGTATTCTGTTTGGGATAAGATTGAATTGTATAGTTGATTGATTATTAGAACGAAATAATGAAGTGAATCATCATTTGTCTAGGTGGTATTGAAAGATGACCAAGATGTTCAAGTTGGAGAAGAGATATGTCACGATCTGATGAACAAACTTGATATACGTGCCGATAATCTGATTTCCACAGCTTACATAGATTTGTTGTTACAAAAAAAAAAAGAAGAAAAAAGATAAACGGGAACGAATTATTTGAGACAATATTTTATAATGCGTCAGAATTGCACATATAAATTATTCCACTTCACTTCATCACACATAATATCTACGCTTCGTTTTGTTCATTTGGTTTTTGTAACAATTTGCAATGGCACCACGGTTAAATATAAAATCTGGCCCGAGCCTATATGATTTATACATCCACAAACAATCATGGAATAATGCTACACATTTGTTTTTCTGATCAAAAGTGTGTTTGTTAATCTTTACTCATCACTTTTCGCTCGGAGGGTTTATTACCTCAATGATTGCATCTTATTTCACAATCCACTGTGAGATCTTATCAAGAACTGTATATGTTTCTTGAAGAAAATAAACCCAACTACACAATAAATATGAGGAGTGTGGTGAAACAAATACCTTTACGCGTTTATTTTTTTCGTGGTGTTGATGAATAATGTTCACTCAACGTGCCTTATCAATTAATTTTTCCCGCTACATTGTTAATGATTCATGGAAACTAACCGCAGAGTGGCGCTCCTCTGTCTCATTAGAAGTATTCGCAGTGGTACAAAAGGCGGAAAGAAATTACCGTTAACATTTTTTCCCTTTTCAGAGTTGAATTTCATGATGCTACGTCTATGAACCAAGATGTATTGATGGATCCAACATCATAATTATTCAAGCCACGGAATGGGGAACAATTGAGTCATTAAATTCGAACGCCTCTGAAGCGTTCATGCTCTTTCTATGCAATGTTCAATTCCCGCTTATGATTGGCTATAATCTACTATTATATACATATATATATATGTATACGTTAATTGAATGGCGGGAAATCAATTCTAAATTATCCAATCAACAGCGTCTATCACAGAATGCCAATTTTCAGATACATACATACATATAGAAATTCGTTGAATGAAAATTCATGAAAACCAAGCTTGAAAAATATGGTACTCATATTTTTATTGCGTAATCAACATTGAAAATGAACTATGAAAATGGCAATACAATCATAATTTGTCAATGGAAGCCAATTTGACAGGCTTATTCACGTTTTTGTTCACATGTTCGCGATTCGTAAGTGAAAGTAAGAGCAATCTAACCGTGACAATGGAGACAAATATCTCGAATTGTCAATTCAAAACATTATTTTTGTCGCAGTTACGTACAGATGATATATATATATTCATATCGTTGCAACAATAACACGTACCTGCTCTGTTAATTTTGATGTGATTGGTGGCAATAATACAATTTCTTTTGAGAAAAACAAAGCAGAACGATAGGAGGATTAATATCAAAATGGATATCATTAATGCAGAGATTAATGTCCCATTGAAATATATGCAAATTTCTGATGGTAGAATATCTGTTAGCCTGCATAAAGAATACATGAGCAGTTTACTGAATATTGGGCCCATTCAGTTCATTTTACATGACCGATTGTCAATTGATGAAATTGCTGCACGACCGAGTTTAGAAGAGTTGGGATCTAATTGGATGAGAGCATACATAAAGGTGATTGCTTTTTGTAAATTCATCAATTCAAATGATTTATATTTTCAATTGTTCATTAAGTTATCCAATTTATGGACTTTGGTTACAGGTTTACGAGAAAAAATTTAGTAATACTATACCATTACCGAGAGATAAACATTCCACAAGTTCAAAAGTGCAACCAGATCTCACATTCTCACAACTATTACGATATGTTGCTGAGACTAATTTTAGGAATTTATGGAAGGAAGTTTATAAAAAATATTGCAGTATGTCATAATGAAATCATGTGATTAATTTGATTATCACTGCATTTTACTTTATTTTATTTACTTTTCATCCAGATATATGGAACTTATGGGAACAGAAGGAACAATTATTATTAACGCCAAACAGCAACGATGTTGCTGTGATGCATGAAGTATTATCCAGATTGTATGGCTGCCCATTAGTACACGTGAAGAATTTCCATGTCACTTCAGTGTCATCATTCTCAAGCAATCGTTCACATTGTAATATCTTATCAGCCATTTGTGTTATTGAAACTCCGTCGGCTTTCATCATTTTTTATGAACAAACGACGAACTTTTCGATCCAAGAGTGCGTATCGTTCGCTGAGTTATTCAGCTGTCAATGTATTTCATATTGAGTTGCGTATATTATTTAATATATGCGATTTGATGTACAGATGTGTGATGTATAGTCCAGCAGCTCTAGCCGTGGGTTACAGCAAACCTCTTTTTATTGTTTATCAACTCCTACGTTTGTCCCGAGACCTCCACGATTCAGGATTAGCCCTCGGTGAAATAACACTCAGTGATATTTTACTTATGGACAACCATACGATTCAGGTCATTGTCGATGAAATTACATTTTGACGAGTATAAAAAGGAAATGAATCAATGCATGAAAATTAATTATCATTTCAGGTCTTACCGAAACTGGATGATAACATTTTTTTAAAATTCGAAAGTCATGTTGACAGAGTTTTTTCACATGAAAGTAAATTGTCAAAAGAATTGCAATTTAATCCGAATCAAGTTGGCACACCATTGAAATTAGATGAAATTACAAAAGGATCGGATTTTGGGTTAAACAAGAAAATAGAACAGCTCTGCGAAATGTGGGTCCATGGCCAATTGAGTAATTTTGATTATTTAACTGCCATAAATAATTTGGCTGGAAGAAGATTTGGTGATCCATGTTGTCATCATGTAATGCCGTGGGTGACAGACTTCACTTCACGATCGGGAAAAAATTGGCGTGATTTTACCAAATCAAAATTTCGATTGAATAAAGGCGATAGACAGTTGGATCTAACATTTGATTCTCAAATTGCTGATGTAAGCGGATGAAGTCAATAATGATGATCAATTAAAATTCATCGATTGTAAAATTCTAGAATTTCATATTTCACAGGTGGGCCATCACGTATCTGATGTTTTATCGGAAATAACGTACTATGTGTATCTATCGAGGCGGTACACAAAATCAGTGTTGTGCAAACATGTACGATCCCATTGGGTACCATGGGAATATCCTGTATCAATCCAGAGATTGCAGGAGTGGAGCCCGGACGAATGCATCCCACAATTTTTCTCGGATCCAAACGTCTTCAAAGTAACCAAGCAATTGAATTATTCCTCGCCAATTAATACTCCTATCCTCTAGACCATCACTCAAATCACTCACAATTCATATTACTTCTAGTCGATTCATGAGGATATGCTAGATCTCGAACTACCGAGCTGGGCACGATCACCAGAAGATTTCATTCTGAAACACCGCGAGGCGCTGGAAAGTCTCTACGTTTCTGAAAGATTGCACAACTGGATAGACTTAACTTTTGGCTACAAGTACGACAGCGCTCTTTTACCACGTGGCTATGGTTAGGCATTGACTGGCAGAGATCCAGATAAAGAAGTACCTTTCGATAGACCTACGCAAAATCAAACATTTCACAAACAGTTATAGTGAATTTTCAATTACCTATGTACAATGATTTTTTGTTTTTGTTTTTATCCTTGTAACACAGATTGTCTGGTGTAGCAGCAATCAAATCGAAAAATGTGTGCCTACAACTCGTGGATAATCACATGAGCTTGACTAATTCAGGTGTAGTCCAACTATTTACACAACCGCATCCACAGAAAATTGTTCCTTCGCCGTATTGGAGTAAAGCTGCGCCACGTTTACGTAATTTGATCCCGAGAACATCCAGTAAGTCCAACTCACCGATCGAAATTATATTCTGATTGATAATCATTCATGAACTGTCACAATGTTGATTCCACTAATTATCGCAGAAGTCGATCGGGCAACGGAGAGAGTAAGCGACGACGAGGGACACAGTTCAGGTTTCGAAGAAGTCGAGTCACCAGTGACAACGTTGAATGTCGCAAAATCATCACCATTAGCGCTCAGTCGACTTTTAAGTCGATCTCGCGGTTCTTTATTGGCCGGAGAAGAGATTTCGAGAATAGAGAAATTAACAAGTCAAACAATACAACTTCCCAAAGACTACAATCCTATTGCTGCACTGATACAGATGGAAACAACCCATTCATTCATGAGCAAAGTTTCAAATCACGTATATCAACCAGAAATAATGAATAGAACTGGATTATCGAGTTATCGACAAATTGTTGCGTGTGCGCGGATAAAAGAACAACAAATTCTCGGCTGTTTAATTGTTGAAATTTTTTTGCATGCCAAATTCCGTACTACATGGAATACTGGAAGAATTTCATTTGCCCGGCGCATAGAAACTTGTATAAATATCCTCAAACAATTCCCCGATGGATTGCCAAAGTGCGTGAGAAATGCAGTAAGTCTATTATTGCAAATTGATATTATCCCAAAGAGTTATGGTATCAATACAGAATGGTGTGATGGAATAAATGATAGCCCATTTCGTTATCCGACTGTAACACATATGGGATTGCCCCCGCCATCTGCGCATCAATTTTTACAGCCAATATTGTCCAATAGTTTATTCCCTTCATCACGATATTTTCAGTATTTATTCAATATCGTGGAAATGTTGCAAGAATATAACAATCTGATACGCGAATTAAACTGTGTTTTACGTGAGGAAGATACGGGCGAAACAATATCCACAACGAGAATACAATTTCTATGTAAAATGAGTGAATGCAAAGTTAAAGCTGTTGCGCGTGAATTAGAGCGTATGCTACCATATGCATGCAATATCATGGAATCATCAAGTTTGCAATTAATTGTTCCACATGTGAGGCAAATGATGGAAGAACCCTACAGTGCCGTGTTGGCAGTTTGGTTTTTATTCGAACCGATTGCAAAAGCATTGGGACCAAAAGACACAGCTGAAATATTTCTCGCACCAATATTGAAATTATACGAACAAGGTTCGGTAATGGACAATGTGATTAATGCCGAACATTTGCCTGCGGCAATGCTACCTAAATTCCGTACAATGAGATTGTATCATCGTACATTTCTATTGAAGCTCATTGTGCGGCTCGGTTTACGAAGATTTCTCGATAATTTCATACCACCGCTGGTGGAAGCTGTCGGTTGTTATCGAGATTATCCACAGGATTCATCAAATAATATAAATTGCCGTCGAACTGGTAATTTGAAGAGCTGCGATTTGACTGGAAGTTGTTGTGATGGTGACATCATTTTATCGCCACTCGATGAAGACTCGTCCGTAGATTCAGAACAAAATATCAATTTAGGAATTATTTCATGTGGCGCTGAACGCATTCACGATACGCCAACGATAGAGGATAGCATTGAAGAAGTGTTTGCAATGGAAACTGACGAAATGTTATCCCCATTAGAAGTAAAGAAACCAAGCAGAAACACGAATATGGTATTGAATTTGACTGTCGTCGATGATATTTCTGATGATATTGTTGTTAGGGAGTCTCCACCGGGAATGATCAAATCACCAACAATAACAATTCCAAAGCCAACTTTGGATACACGAGGAACGAAATCGGTTACGGATTTTAATACTATTGGTTGTCATGTGGGAAGTAAAACCTCACATGAGGATATTTTTCTGACGAATTCATATACTGGTAATGTTTCATCATGTCATAATTCTACAAGTGAAATTAGTTTGAATATCCCCAAATCAGATTGTTTAAAATCAACAATTAATATTGGCTCTGATACCACGTCAGATGATGAAGCCAATGACAAATCAGGAATTAAAAATAATGAAATGCAATGTTTATCAGCGCCAAATGAATCTGAAGTCTCAGATATGAGCACGGAATCGGTGATTTGGTTATCGCATAGACTCGGTCCAGTCCTAACTGCTCGCTATTTGTCACGCAATTTATTACGCATGCTTACATTGTGTTACGCTGGAAAAATAAACTTGACGTCGATTGATAACAATCATTGGAATAATGGATCATTATATTGGAAAAAAATGCAATTGATTGGGGATGTAAATGCAACAAAAGTTCTCGAATCATTGACAGCAATTGCAAATTTGTACGGTGAACAGATAGTTTTGTTGCAATATTTTGGCCATATGGCTGAATTGTTAGCTTTGTGTAAACGTAAATTGACGCCAAATTTGGAAGGTGGATTGGTTTCATGTTTTGCATTATTATCTAACATCACACCGTGTCTCAGTGATACTACATTAATAGACGCTCTGCATGAAACAATTGTTAAGGCGATTCTGCAGCCAACTGTAAGAATCCTCTCGACAACCAGATATATCTTTCCAAGCGGTGCAGTTGCACGAATGGCACTGGCTGACAAATATATTGAAGTATTATCACAACTTTGTTTACGAATAGGTAGTGCAACAACAAAAAGTCATTTGAATATACCGATACAACGTTTTTTTCTCATATTCGACAAAGTCTTCGATGACTTTGGTGATTCAACCCATAAAGACAAAATTCAACAGAAAATAATTGATAATGTAAAAACGATGAATAAACCTTTGCTTGATGATAAATTTCCGACTGATTCACAGGATTGGACTGAAATGGATGCAACGGCACCATTAGCGCCTGAGATACAAGCGACTTTGGGAATTGCGTCGAATGTGGCCATTTCATATTCACCACCAGCATTGGACAGTGATACAACAAATCCACTACGGAATCATGCATTTGAAGAATTGAAAGCAGTATTTACATTGGAATTTGCACACAAAACATATTTGCTCTTCTACCGAAATGTCGATGATGGATTAATGGAGGAAATATTGAAAAATCATCAATTTATTCGTAATCTATGCGAAAAATATGAATCAACAGTTCCATTGGCTGATTCTGTGAACATAAATAGATCTGATACGTGTGATACATTAACCGATGAAAAGCTGTCAGACATTGACGTAATTTCCAAAGGTATTGGAAGCTTTGGTAACATCTCGTTAATTGGAAATCGAATTGAAGTTGCTGACAATATAATTGGTAATACCAGTAGATCAAGTCGTGAATTGACGGCAATATCAACTGGGCGACAACTACGTGGTAATTGGCTTGCCTATTGGGAACATGAAATTGGTAGACCGGACAAAGATTCCACATTCAATATAAAACAAATAAAATTGCAGAGCTTTATTGGTCACACAAATACTGTCAAATGTTTACACGTATTGGACAATGAGAATAGCTTCATGAGCGGTGCACGTGATAAAACAGTAAAATTATGGAGTATACGTAGTCAAGGCGATGGTAATACAATCTCATCGTGTCAATATACATATACAGGCCATAAGAAATCAATATTAGCATTGAAATTTTTAGAGTCATTGAGATATGCAATAACATGTGATAGTACTGTTCACTGTTGGGATCCATTTATGGGTTCATTACTTGGATGTCCAGAAAGTTCACGACCAGCACCAGTAAACGCATTAGCAACGAGTTCAACGCTCTCCACTGCACTTCTGGTTGCTACAACTGACATTACCTTACGTGTAATTGATTGTCGGACATTTCAATACGTAAATGAAATGAAAGTATCGATGAATCCAACAGGATTGATTCGATGTATAGCGATTGCACCGAGTGGGCATTGGGTAGCATTGGGCCAAGCTTCGGGTTTTCTAACGATTTTAGATATAAGAACTGGGTTAATAATTGCATCGTGGAAAGGCCATGAGTGTGAAATACTCCAATTGGAAGCAGTGAACGAAACAACAATAATAAGCTCATCATTAGATCAAACTATCGCTGTATGGAGTGCAATTGATGGTAAATTGAGGTTTCTTTTAAAAGGAGCTACAGAACCAGTTCACTGTATGACAATTTATGAGCACCAAGTTGTGTCTGGTACAACAGCAAATAAAATTGGCGTGCACACCTCGATTGATGGTAATGCATTATTTTCATCATCAAAATTAAGATCGGATGCTTTCAAAGGTGTACTCACTGCCATGAATGTGTTGCCACTTAATAGATTACTCCTACTAGGCGCTGATAACGGTTTAATCAACTTGCTTTGTTGATTCAATGTGCGATTCATTTATATTTAACTGTAAATGTATATGAGCTTTTCTCAGATCAATTGTGATGAATATTCCATTGCTTCCCTCATTCTCAAAAGCGTATACTATATATTGATAAGCTTAAAATGCGAAGATATAATCTCCGAGTATAAATTTCAATCTCCTTTTAGCTTTTACTTATTCAATAAATTATCATTCAATTTTTAAATATGAATTGACAATAATACAAACACCTTCAATATTCATCACTCATTCTTCTCTTTATTTTATGTATTATTCAATTTCGACCAATTAATTTATCGTAAGATAATAGCAATTTATTGTTCCACCATGTCTGTACGTGTTCTCAAAACAGCTAGCGCAGATGATTGTGCCAATACGAAAATTCCGATGTCAGCTAGTACTTCTGTAGCCGCATCTTCATCGTCGCTCACGAGCGCCTCGACTAGAAGCATAGCTGATCCGAGAAGTATATTCAACAATATACACGATTCACGCATCCTGACGCGAAAGAAAAAAAAAATTTTATGAAGTGACAGCATATAGTTTGATATGAAATATATTCTGATAATACGCACAAAGGGAAATATGATTCCGGTTTTTCGGTGTAGAGGCCGAATAGTGGAAATAAATTTCGCGTTATATCATATTTAAGTTGTCCAGCGCCACCAGGACTGAATTGATTTTCAAGGACTACGCCCTCAAATAGATAACGATCAAGTTGTGATGCAATATTTCTCCATGCTGCATTAAATAATGGCAATGATAATGCACCATGAAGAATATGCAGTCGGCCAGTCAGCTCTTCAAGCATTGCACAACCACTCCGAGTTACAGATAAAGATGCAATTTCTTTTTCATTTTGCATTGCAAACCATCTGGAATGAAAATAGAACTACAGTAGAACCAAATTTTTCCATATAAGATGAATTTGCTACAACTTTTTTTTTTATCGCGATATTACTTTTCAGTTCTGTACGGTCTGCTTTTGGCTTTCACTTCAAGTGCAACTGAATCACTTATTTCGTCCAATAACTCTTTTTCTAATCTCTTCAATAATGCCACTGCATCCTCGAATACAGATCCAGTTTCTTCAGCAATATCTTCTGCTATATCTCTGCCTTCATCGGTTGCTTGTTCTGCCGCGTCACATTTCTTTTTGAAATAATGAAGTTGAAGAAAGTGCTGGGAAAAAATATCATCCATACAAATCAGTATAATAGTGCAGAAATTGATATGACAACGCAATATTGCATAGCGAAAATTACATACAACTGTATTTCCCCATTCTATCAGTACGCTTGATACATAGTACAAAGAATTGAGTATCGGTGGAATCAATGAATTGAGGGGATCATCACAATTTTGATGAAGTAATTGCAATAAGCGAACTCTCCAATCGTCAATCAATTCTAATTGCAACTCTAAAAACTGCAGTCTGAAATAATAGATGAACAAGTTGATAAAACAGTATTATTTATCAGAATTTGAATAATAAATTAAAGTTATTATAAACATTTTACCGATGTCCCGGTTGTGGTAAGTGACTATATCTATCAGATATTGTCGTTAATAATGTTAAAAATGAATCCGCGCACTCGGTAACTTTCATCTCATCCAAGCCAGATTCAGTTAATCGTGCCCATGCAGATTGTGCACCCAATATTACATCCATTTTCTCAGTTGCATCTGAAATTCATTCGAGAATTAAAAAAAAAAAAAAAAGAATAAAAAGAGATACGATATGATCAAAACGCACATTTCTTTTCCAAATTGATCCACTTGACAAAAATTTGCGCTTGAGTCAATACGAAAACTGTAGCTGGTTGATTTAACGGATATAAAAGTGTTTCACGCAACTCATGCTCGAATCCAAGCGCTTCATCCACCAGATGTGCAAAATGTGCGTCGTCATATTGGGCAATTGGTAAATCAGTGTGTAATTTTTCCACAGCCAACTGCACCAACGCCCTCATAAATTCCACCTATTAATTTGATGAATTTAATAACAAATGAGATGACTTGATAATTCATGAAAACAATTATAAAATAGACGAATTGCAAATGTTCTACTTGATGAATAATTAGACCCTGACCTTCATATTTATGTAATCGAAGCCAGTTGCATCGGCAATAGATTGAACATTCTTTTCTATCCAACCCTCATGATCTTTGATCCAAGTAAGTATTTGTGTGAAATACCATTCGGGTTTATCTGGTCGATTCGTCTGCTTACTCCCAGTGAAGTGGTATAAAAATCGTTGACGTAGTGGACGAACCAGAAATGCAATTGGTAAGCACACAGGTGCAAAATCAGCTAGCAAACTTGACTTTACGGATGATATATCATTTTCTTGGCTATTTCGTTAATTGTTAAAGATAAAATTCAACAAAATATACGGAAGATAACCAATTTAAAAAAATGAAAGACGGAAGGATACGGTAAATTCAATTGTAGCAAATATTCCGTGAGTATTTTAAATCTCGCCATCGTTTCAGGAGCCACAGTATTCAATGAGCTAACATTATCACCACAAAATGGCCATTTGATAAGTTTCAATATATCTGTATACTCTCTGTGAAACATCCAATTAAGATTCAACAATGACAAAAATAAAATCGTATAATAAATACCAAATTAATAATAACTAACTTGGAAAATCGCTCTTTCAAAAGATTGTGCCAATAATGCAATGTTTCACGTACGTAGCTAATCAAATAGGAACATGATGACGCTTCCAATTGGCATTTGATGTCAACAAAATTCGAAAATAGAACAATCATCGATTCATCATTTCCAGAAGTCAATGAATCCTCCATGTCATTGCTAAATGAAACAATTTCATGATCCTACACCGTGTGCGATTAAACTTCTCTTCAACACCTATATTTTTCTTCATACCTCATGCCTTCGATGCATTTCAAAAATTGTAAATATAGAAGTGCTTTCTCAAGCTCCTCTATTTTAATAATAACTGTCTTAATTTTTGCCGTTTTATCATCTTCATCCAACACATCTGCAATTGATGCTCGCAATCGCTGAGCCATTTCAATTGATATCTCAACATCATTTCTCATAGATTCCACACTCGATACTGCAACTTTGACCTTTGATGGTGTCTCAGTTGATGCCATTGAAAGCTGCATCAACATCAAACAAAATAGGTAAGCTAATAAATGATTAATGCCTCATGATTATCAAAGGGATATCAATAATTACCGATTCTTTAATTTCGTGTTTTTCAATTCTCAGCTGTTCATGAAATTGTTTAATGTTTTCAAGATTTTTCATATTACTACTGAATATTGCATTAAATTTGTCAATAACTTCTTGCTTGGTATCCATCATGATGAATTATTTATTCTGATAAAATACTTTTATTAAATATTGGAGAAATTGTTTCAGTGTACCAATTTATCATCTGGAAAAACAATTCATCATTTGTATATGTAAAATATCAAAACATTCATTGTAGTTTATAACCTATAATAACTATTCAAATAATCCAACGTACATATGTGTTACAGAATTCGTTACGCCCTTTGTGCAAAAGCAGGACTCATGATTCACGTAGTGCTGATGGAAACGAACTTGACTCAGTCGGACGGGGCGCGCGTTTTTACAAATGAATTAAAATGAAAAAAACCGATTTAATTCAATGAAAGCAAAATAAGGAGGGCTGAATTTTTTCATTCTAAATTGAACATTGAATGATGAGTATGAAATCCAGACTTGCTGTATCAGAGGAGAAATAATATGAAATTTTATCGATTGCGAATGCGTGTTATTGACAAAGTCGCCCAAATAACATAACATTGGACAATGAACAATAAATGAATATTGTCTATAATTGTATGAAGAATGTTCGATCAAAATAAATATCACTTCTGTGTTCAGTTGTTTGCATTATTATTATTATGTGCCTCTGTCTATAGAAATACATACACAAATTATTTTTCGAAATTATATCTATTATTCTTTGTAAATATTGTACAAGTTAACTGCGGTAACAATAATGGAACACCAGACACGCGATTTTAGTGTTATTCATATTACGAATCTTTAAATATACATATATACGTATACAGACGCATACAAAATATATATAGATATCCCGATTAAAGAGATTAGTTAATATATTCATTGTCGCCATTTGCAGTTATCAATTGTCAGAACGCCATCATTTTTATGCTGATACATCATGAATCATTCGTAAAATAAATATACACAAAAAAATAAATAAATAATTATACAATTGTTCATTGGACGGATCAATGCCTCAAAGGCATTCTAAAAAATTGTCTTTAACTGTTTCAATTAGACGATCAGAATTCAAAATTATCCCACACGAACGATTGCACACTTGATTTTTCACCTACTTCACTATATCGTTGCTAATGCTAATTTACGTTTCAACATGAGATAAAATCATTGTATCGCTCATACACAATCTTGGTTTTTCACTGACTTTATCAATATTTTTTCACTTTCATGAATATCTTCATTCTATTTATTCTTGATGGTTTCGTCTTTGCTTGAACAAAATTTCAATGAATATTTAAGAATATATCAAATGAAAATATATAGTAAAGTAGTTCGATTAAATTATTCAATTGCTCGTCGCTTATTTTCAAGGCACATTATGAATGCTTCGTCGTGTATAATTTATAAATAGATAAACCATATTCGTTTCGATTTGATCATCATCATCATCATCATCATCATCATCATCATCATCATCATCATCATCATCGCCAGTATTAATGATAGTGCAATACGCAAAATGTCAGATAGAAAAACGCTACCATATTCGACCACGTCCATAGGATCAACATTCTGTTCACTTCACTCTACTCAAAATGAAATTCCTCGAGAGAAATTAATTGTATCTGTATCTAAAGTGAGTCCAATAAAGAATCAAGTAGATCAAGTTGATTCTCATCCCATCCAACAGTGGCAATTAATAAACCAGTTAGATCATCTTCAGTAAGACTAACTTGAGTTGATTCAGGCACTTCTGGCAAACAGTCAGGAATTGGTGGTGACACACTGCTCGGTGGTGTTTCATATAAAGATGCACCTGATTTTTTTGAAAGTGGATGGGCAGCTGTTGTCATATTTGTTGTAGTGGTCGTTGTTTTGATTATCGTTGGCAATCTATGATAGCGTGATGCTGATGAACGTCTTCTCGTACGTTTGCCCTCTTCCAGTCTGTCGAAATCCAATTTCCAGAACCCACCTTTGCCCGGTTCATTCTTAGAACGCGGCAATTTCACAAAACATTTATTTAGTGATAAATTATGCCTGATTGAATTCTGGATAACCAAGGAAAACATGAATTAATTGCATTATACTTACACTGATACTTCACATATTCCTTTGTTTATGGATAGTTCTTTTTATTTCAACTATAATTAATAGTAGCTTACCTGCCACGCGGCATCAGCTTGTCGATAAAACATGAAATTATCACGAATCCATGTGTAAATACTTGCTAATGTGATTTTATTATTATTAGCGCGCATTGCAAGACATATTAGCGTGGCGTATGAGAAAGGCGGTTTTGCATCCGGATCGGTTTGATATTTCTCTGCATTTTCCGCGAAATCTGTTCATTCGAAAAACTTGTAAAAAACGATGAAGAAATATTTTGTTTCTCATAGACAAAAAAGCTTAATAATTAAAGACCATCAGCAGAATATTATGAAGCGATTGGAGGCGATACTTCACTTCGAAATAATAATCGAGAGTTAATTCGTTTTTAGATGAATCGATTGAGTTATAGGAATAATATAAGCTTAAATACTTGAATAAATTTCTCTTTTACCAAGTTCGGCTTTTAGTAACGGTGACATTTTTTTCGGTGGACGTCGAGTTAAAAGTGGTGGCGATGGTGAACATGGTGGTGTTGGTAAACTCGATGCACTGGTAATATCCAAAGATTGTAACCATGTTAAACTCGTTAATTCAGCTTCAACATCCCAATTATCATCAGTCTCCATGCTGCCGATAATATTGGAAGACTTTCCATCATTGTCATTATCAACTAATGTTTCAACCACCCCCGTCTCCTTTTTCATCATTTCAATTGTCTCATAACAATTTTCCAAATTTTATTTATTCACTAAAATCAAAAATCAAAAATAAATTGTTAAACATTAGTTAAACGAATTTTCACTGCAAAATAAATTTATTCAACGATATCTATTGATAAAAAAAAAAGGATGATGAAGAGAAAAAATATTAACTGTCTCCATAAATTCAATGAGAGCGATTGAATGATAAACGAAAAATCGAATAATGCACAATGGTTCAAGCTATTCTCCTTTTTGTTCTTTTTTTCGATCTGAAAATAAAGATAATTTATTGGAAGTGTCATGTTTAAAATACAGATAAAAACAATTGTTAACTTACAACGCAAAACTGACGATGGCGATTGAACGATAAACGGAAAATCGAATGTCACACAATTGATCTTTTTTATTATTTCGATATTTTATAATCTAATACTTTTTCCGATTTTGCAATGGAACAATGAAGATTGTTAATTCATCTGAAGTGTGGTATTTATTTTTTTTTATGTATAAACTTTAATATGTCGGAGAAAAAAAAATGACGTGGAGGTTATATTGCGTTCAGAATAAATATAAAACCCGTGGGCTCAAGTCCGGGAAAGACTGAACGACGTCAGCGTAAAGAAGAAAATGTATTATAGCGAGTGGTATATATCAAGTTGTGTATACTATAAAGCTCCCAGCTTTTCTGTGTACAGTAGTCCAAGTTGTATTGGTAGGAACCAATACGGGGGCTTCACAGCCCTACATCTACCGCCAACCGGTGAGCAATGTAGTGATGGTGGTGGTCGTCGTGGTCATGATGGTGGTGGTTTTTTCTCTGTCTTTGTTCTCCTCTTTTTTATTCCATTCCTGATGGCTGTTATTTCTTCTCTGAGCTGCACGTGTGGTGGTACTATACGCACGACAGGTGATAGACATTGGTTCTTTTCACAGGTGGACCCGTGAACACCCGGCGTAAAAAACGACCCTCTTGTGACTATTCAGTAATAACCACAACTGTCTATATGTAAAATTAACTTTCATTCTCCATTCATTTCCCCTTCGCTTTTCGCGTCTTTCATTTGTTTCTATTCTCATATCTTTGTCCGATTTATGTATGAAATGGATGAGAAAACATTATTGTTGATATCTGTTATATTTTTTTGGAAATTTGTCGCAGAGATAAAATAAAAATGTATCTAATTCAATTCGATACATAAAAATAGAGTGTGAAAAGAAAATTACATTGCGTGTTAAAAAATGAACTATATAAGGAATAATATGAAACATATAATTGTTGATTCATGATTTGACATTGATAGTGAAACTTGTTTTGGCAAATGGACAATTCTATAAACTTTTTTAGCTTGCCGATTTGGCATTCAATTAGCAGACGAGAAAAAGATTGAAAAATTATCCGAATCAAGGAAAACTTTCATTATGATCTTCAAGTTCAGCTGATATTTTAATGTGCTCTCTGAGTGATTCGAATTTTCGTTAGACTAAACATGCACGAATCCATGTGGAAATAAAGTTTACATGAGAATCGTGAGATCGATTCTCTATATTATATATATATATATATGTGCAAAGGTACTTTCCGATAAGACACGACAATTGAAATTCCACTGCGTCACTGGGTCAATCATCATATATTTAGTGTCGTTATTGTATGCCAGTGGGTATGTCTATATTGCGATGTCTATACGCAAGTAAAAAATACGAAAAGATTGTTAAGAAATAAAAATTCTGGAGATGGAAGCGTATTTGCATGATGAGACGTTTGTCTCAAGTTACACTCATGAGCAGAAGCCGTTGTTTCGAAAAATTGATGAAGCTACGTATATGAGATTCGCATCCTTCAACTTAATGCATCAGTACGAAGTTAGATGTGATTTCCCGAACTTGGTGAAAATTAAATTTATTGTCTTCTCTCGAAAGATTCAAAGCAATATATTACATTCAAACTTCGATGAAATTAAAGCCTGTGTTAATCGCGAGAAACAGTAGAAATAAAGCTCTGATAGTATAATCCTTCATTTTCAAATCAAACAAATCAATTGTGCTTTTTCTCTCCAATAAATCCTCAATCTGTTTAATGTTCCAAGAAAATTTAATAATACCACCACAAAATTTGCGCGCTGTACAAATAAACAATTTATATATATATATATAAATTGTGTATCATAGTTGAGTCCAGGTGCAGAGCGATCAGTTCACTGTAGCTCGACGTAAAGAAAACCGGAAGTCCTAGCACGTGTTGTGATCAGAACGAAACACGAAATGAAACAGAAAAAGAAATTGTGGATGAAACAGAGTGTATAATTTTTCAGTCAGATAATTTACGTGGGGGGGGGGGGGGGGGGGGGGGGGGGGGGGGGGGGGGGGGGGGGGGGGGGGGGGGGGGGGGGGGGGGCTAATAGGGTCACGGTATTTTATACCGGAGAGGGGAAAACGTCCCGTCCACTCTGTATCCATAACACGAATCACGTTTGAGATATCCACTGCTTCGTTATCATTGGTCGACGAATATATAGACGATTGGTGGCACCAGTATTTGCTTGGCCACGTCCACGTGACTCCGATTTGGTTTTTGTACATCCCACACAACGATGTTCTATATATAAACACGATGTTACTTCATTTTTTTACCTTTCTCCTCATTTGTTTCATTATCATGTCAATGTGATCTGATGTTCTTCCAATCAGATTCCACTCCTGATTGATCTATACAACGCCAATAATAATCATTTGATTTCCAATTTTAATCCAGACATAAATTCGATTGTAAAAGTGTTTTCGTGAGGCATGTATGAATGGAAAAAAAAAAGAGTTATTTAATTGCGGAAAAAAATTTTTCTCCCTGTACATGAAGAAACTATAGTTTTTATGAGAATTGGAATAAAAATGTGATTGATTTGCTGTTGTAGTGAAATTAAGTTCCAGACAGATGAAATAACATTGTTCTTATTCGTCAAAATACTTTCCTATATACACTAATGAAAAGAAAAGAAATAAATTCTTTTCATAAGCATTTTCAAACAGGTGATTCAAACATTGTTCGTACGATCACTTTACAAATCGCCATTATGTTAATTTCTCAATACTCTATCTGCCTACATCATCCCACATCGAAATTCGAAGATGCCATTCAAAGTACTAAAAAATAAAAAGAGAAACAATATCAATCCAGTATATAATCAACATTTTCGTCTTGTCATTATCAATTATTATTATTAGATCTGTACAAAAACAATGGATTAAATCCAACGCCATGCTTCCATTCGTCATTGTCCTCGCCAACAAAGTGGAAGTATCTGCCACAACCGATCAATAATCTCCTGGGAACATCCGACCCCCTTCCTCCTGACTGTCGGACCCCCCTAACTTGGTCACATTCTTTGAATATATATATACATCTATCTATACGTGGTGGTGTGGCATCAAAAACTTACCACCACCAGCACCATCAAGTACCATCAGCGCAGTGGCGGACCCACCAAGTTGACTACCACCTGGCCACTCTCATTCCTCTTTGCATATGTGTACTGCAGTCAAGTTGTGTGACTCATTGCATTACATATCGAGAGTATAGAGTACAAACGGACTCGGCCAATGCCACCCCAACAACCTGCACGTCTACCGTCAGCCCATCATATGGACGTCATTAGCTTCCCCCTATCCACCATCATACATTGCCACTCAATGGACTATTACCTGGTACAGGTGCTTTTTATGTCAATATATTTTTTTATACCCCACTAATAGAAATGATGGATGATTTTGTATATCTATAATAGGTCAAAATGTCTTTGAATAAAAATAATTATGAATAAATGTAATGCTGTAGTCGAGGAGTATTTTTTTCATTCACTATTTTATTTTACCTCATATAAATAAATACCAAATTTATTCTCATCACATATTTTTTTTGGAATAATGAATTCATGAAATGTATATTAATAGAGACACTGGAGAAATTCACAAAGTCAAAGCGTACATTATAGTTTGACAATAATTAAATCACGAAATTAGAAAGAGCCATGAATAGAAATTGAACTTATTCTTTCACTCAATGTTTATTATTGATTCTCGAAAAGTGAAATCGTATGAACTCTTTTCTGGTTGATAAACGGTTAATAAAGCATTACAAATATGAATGTATGATATACAATAAAACTAAAATTGTCTCTGGGAAAAAGTGTATTAGGTCGTCACTTGTGGGGATGATGTGGACTTATTTGAGTGGTCAAGTCATACATATATAAATATTGGACATGAAACATGATTTATACAACAATACTGATATAGCCTTGATGCCTCTACGTATAGTGGGTATAAGGGTGAAACTAAAAGAGAGAGAGAGAGAGAGAGAGAGAGAGAGAGGGGCACGATAAATGTGTGTGATTAATATATAGAAGAAAAAGGAGATGGAATGGAGTGGTGGTAGTGTACATAATAAAATATTCAAAACGATTGATTCTCATTGGCGCATCAGCAACCGGCTCATGATGTATCATTTCTTCAATCTGTGTTTTCTCGATCAATTAACAATTTCTATTCATTCATCCATATTTTGATAATAATGCTTATTGAATATCAATATAGGTAGATACGATTCATTGGCTTGAATTTTATTTTGAAGTTTCCACTAATATACTTTAGTGACTATGATGATGAACACCATCTAACTAAATAAGTCACCACACGACAAAAATGCCGCCGAACTGATGTATAGAGTGAGAAAATATTGATGGAATGATTTCTAACAATGTATAAACATAAATTATACTGATAAGCGTCACCTTCTTATTCTCTAACGAGCTCTGAAAAAATTCTGTTGACTATGATTAGATGACCGTCTACTCAAGTGCTTATTCCACTTCGATGAAGTGCTTCCTTCAGTTTGTCACGGCTTTTCGTCGTAACACTCCACAAAAACTGTTTGTTATCAATTCATTATACAATCATCGTACTATTAAATAATGTTGAGATTTGAATTATTTTATAATGCTATATCTATGAAAATATGTATACCAGATTGAGAAAAAAAAAAAAAATGAAACAAAAGTTACATTTGATTTTGTGCTGAGTTGAAAGTAAGCACAAGATTGTGCACGTCCACGGTTACCATCATCCCCCAGAGTACTAACGTCGATCCCCATCGACAATGTGGTGATTATAGTTGGCCGCCATATTTTTCACCTGACGTCGTAGCATATCACAATGGCAGGCAAATTTATATATGACCGATCATTCACCGATTATAAATTGTGTTCTATCCGAAATTTAAAAAAAATCACTCAGGTGAATAGACGAGTTTATTGCACAATTGAATTATTGGTTGTTTATACACTCAGTTTCAAGTAAATATTTCATTGGTAAGGAATATTATGTTAAATTCTTATGTTGAGTGATTTGATGCACCTGGACCCGCACATTATGCAGGTAAAGTCGTCACAGTGAATGAATCCTGACCCTCGTATGCATTTTATCTATAAAGCAGTCAATTTCCAATTTTTTTTTAAGGGTTATCATTTTTTTAAATACGATTTTTTCACATTCAATTAATATTCAGACATTTTATTATCTTTTCGATTACAGTATATTAATTTTCCATTTTTTTTCTTCTTCAACGCTGTAAATAAGCATGATCTAACTAAATTGGGAGCAAATAAATGAGAAGAGTAATAGAATTCATTAACTCTCAGAAAAACGAAAAGATGAAATTTCGTAATATTGATTTATGAGAAAACTAATGTCTTGTGTGGGTCTGTGTCTGAATTTGTGTGACATGAGATGAGCGAACGGGAAAATAACTGGATTAATCTTCTCGTATCATATTAATCCCCTGTCGCAATTAGGAAATTTGTTTCATATGTATGTTCTTCTATGTTTAATTATTCAATTGTCGATTATATTGCAGTGGCAAAGAATTGTTTTGAACATGAGAGCTAATAAATATTCCTCTTATTTTTGTTTCTTGTCTATTACTTTCACTCTTCCACATCCATTATTGCGTTCTGTGATACTGTGATGTTCGCAGGATAGTACACAAAGGAAATCTGTTTTTCCTACCAATTTTTTGTTTTTTTTTTTTTTTTTTCTATAAAGCCACGATAATTGTAAAAGAAATATCTCTTATTTCATTCCTTCATTTCCTTTCCCTTTCCTATTTTACAATTCCTTGTTGTATGCAAATACTCCATTTTAGTTTATGGAGCGACATGACACGAAACACGGCACAAGTACAGCCTCTAAGCGGTAAAAGGATCGAATGGACTCTATAACTTTGGGAAAAAAAATTAGATATTGAAAAATTGCAGTAGAGAAAAGGTTCTTTCCACATTATCTATTATTTCTGTTACTCATCAATTAATCTTTAATTTTCATTCTTTTCAGTTGTCGTCTCAGTTATTCCCGTTAAGGCTGATTGGTTGTAAAAGGAGTTATTCCATTATTCGCCATATTGTCTAAAATACCACCGATATAAGCGGCCACGTCAATTTGCGCTTCTTCAGAACGTCTTATGAATTGATGATCCAAAAGCTTATTGTATTTCGGACGCTGATGCTCCTCCTTGATTAAACTGTAACCAATGAAATTCAATAATTGTTACTAGAGTTTAAATCATATAATTAAATCAGATGAAAACATTTTACTACCATGTGTTAACAAAGTTTACAAATTCCATAGTAAAATGATTGCCATTGCCATTGGGTGATAATCTTGGTGGATCACCTTGAACCACTTGATATAACTGCTCAAAAACGGAATTCCACTTTGGATAAGGAAAGTAGCCGGTCGCCACTTCCATTAAGGTTATTCCCAGTGACCAAACATCGCTCCTCACGTCATAACCACGAGCTCGTTGAGGATCGATTCGCTCTGGCTGAAATGCAATAATAATTTTTTATTATTATTTATTCGATTAATGTGCGTGTAAGATATTTCACTTCTATCTTCTTAATTGCGAATACATACAGCCATATATGGACGGCAACCAGCATCCCGAGTACGTGCAATAGAGTCGACAAGCTGGCCTGATATACCAAAGTCACATAACTTTATGTTGCCACGGCGGTCCAATAAAATATTGCTTGGTTTAACATCGCGATGAATTATTCGCAATTTCTCTTTGAGATAATTCAATGCTTTTACAGTTGCTACGGTAATTTTGCCAAGTATGCATTCCGGTATTCTCTTATTCAATCTCTCGTAAATAAATTTATAAAACTTGTCTAATGATGTGTCCATTAATTCCATACAAATCCAACAGTCGCCTTCTTTAAATAATGCACCATAAAATTGAACAATGCATGGACATTCATTTGACTTCATAACGACTTCCAAGTCCATCAACAATTGATTCTGTTCCCTTTCATCTACTGTAGAACGAATTCTCTGCAGAAAACATGAGCGGACGAATGAAAGATAGTAATAAATGTTGATTCAATTGAATCTCATCAGCATAGAACTTTCATTAAATCCATCGAATTATATTTGTTCGTTAGGATATTTGAATATTGAAAGATTTTTCCATGCAAATGCAAGTCGAAATAAATATTGTCCATGTGGAATTCTAAATTACCTTCACAGCCATGACAGTATTGCTTATCCTATGAATCATTTTATTTACAGTACCAAAACCCCCTCTACCGATTTCACCTAAATCCTGAAGATCTTCACTAGTAAAATCGTAAACTGTATCAGGTGATAATTGCAATTTTCCAGTGCTCTGCATTGACTGACACATTCGCAATTTGTCACGTGCTTTATCAGGAAAGTGACCACCCGTCTGCGATGGTGCTGTTCGTGGTCTCACAGGTAATTTAGACAATGGTAAAGGCAAGATGGGTCGAGATAATCTGCAAAAAATGAAACAAACAAACAACAATGAAGCAATATGATGGAAATTACGTCCAATAGGTATGCACGAAATAAGATGAATACTCACGGTGGAGGCGAACTACTCGCTGATGTACCCGATGAATTTGAATTGCTTGAATTTGTTGAATTTGTAAATGGAGCACTGCCACTGTGAGCTGGAAACGATAGCTTGAGTTGTCGTCGTTTTTCAACTTGAATAAAAAAAAATCAACTCTCATATATGATTTTGAGTCACATTTGAAAGAAAATTAAAAATCCTCATTTACCCACACATATATGCAGAACATCCAATATTTACGTACCTGATTCCTTTTGAATATCATTATTTGAACGAAAATCCAAACGTTGAAAATTGAATGTCCTCCCAGATCCTTGAACTATTAAATGAAACATTTGTATAATGATGTTTTATCATGATTTTTGTCATATTCAATGTGCTAATTAATTGAAATCGAACAAAAAAAATGGTATAAAAATGAGTTGAGATGTTAATCAGTAGGTTAGGAATACACTTGTAACAGATTATCAATACGGAAGGCGCGAAAAATGCAACGATATTTACACGTACCCTGATTTAATTGATTCGAAGAACTACCTTGGCTTTCTGCCATGCTCAAACTTTATAATTACAAATAAAACTTCAGTATACGAATAACCACTTGTGTAAGCACTCCTTTTAGGAGACCTTACCGCAGGAGTTTATTGGATTAAGGCAAAAGTTTACCGGTAAACACATCATTTATGTGATCGATAGTATAATCAGATTGTTATTCAATACAAAATTCTATTCTTCGATATCCAATTTATTGAGGAATTTGTTTACAACGATGTATTTTCACGGAATCCCGAGGCTTCCTTCTTTCTATTTTGCGGTATACATAGAATATACATAAGAAGAATGAATAGGATGAGACGATGAGTCTGAATGTATATGAAAATAGTGAATCGTCATATATATATATATATTTGTATGTGTATATGGATGTGTGTGCTGGGAGTGTTTTATGTATATATGCGATGAAAAATGAAGCACACGCCTGCACACGCCGTGGGTCACATGAAATGATGGTGAATAATACACATCACTTCAATTCAGCGGAAGTTGAATGTTCACGAATTCTCCACCGACGACGGATGTATACCTCATATATTTAAACTTCACAGTGAATCGTATTTTGTTTTTTCACAATTCAATATGTTTTTTTTTTCACTTGCAGGGATATGGTGCAAGTTCACTGATGAAATGTTATGAGTTATTCTTGAGGGTGAAAAAATTGATTAGGTTGTGCCATGTGAAAATAAATTTTATATATTTGAATGTACAATTAATGTACGTGTTTGATTTGTCAACACCATTTCATATTTTCTCATGGTAGAATTTATTTTTCTCACGATTATCGAATATTCTGTCATAATATAAATGCGTGAGCTTCTTTCCCAATATTCCATGGATTTCCCTAGTCTTTTATAGAATAAATTTTTTTCATTCAAAATTAAAATTAAAATGATGTATGATTTTGGTTCAGTGTCGACAGTGGGCAGTATCGTCGACTCTCGAGCGTTGTATGTATGTACAGGGGGTTTTCCAATTACAGCACGCTATCGCACTGTGCGACACGGTGCTCGACGGTGCGTGTTTCAACTACAGCACTGTGTCGCACACTTGGGCACGCCAAATTGCTGTGTCTGAGCACGCAGTGCAGTGCAGTGATACCAACAAAACAACAATGAACCATACCAACAGTCGTATTTCGTGCAATTTCATGGCAGTGGTCGCGAGTAATCCA
>JAPYZF010000486.1:0-58831 GCA_030523045.1 Meteorus cinctellus | reverse complement strand
TTTATTAAATTCAAAACCCTTCTTTTTCTTTTTTTTTTTTTTTTCCCCCCCCCCCCCCCCCCCCCCCCCATTTCGTTCTTTAGTTCTTCCATTTATCCATTTTGTTTTCATCTTGCGTTCCAATGTACTAAAGCCATTGATGTGACGATATAGGGATGCCACACACACCATAATAGGAAAAGTCTCTCCCAACGTCAAGTCATACATCGCGTAGCATTCTCAAGGTCGACCACTATCCCCGTGGGCATCCATCAGCCTGTTGCACTTGTATCCCATCTCATTCTCTCGAGTTTTCACGATGATCCGCGCAATCCAATGAGTTTATATGCACACACTTACGTGGACTTTTATGTGTCTGCACTCGCAACTGCATAACGCACTTCTATTACGTGGTCAATTACGCCGTACATTGCATGTTTGTCGTTTAAGAATCGTCACTGTATACAATCCAAATCCCTTTGAAGATATTTTTTATTTTAAATATATTCCGAATTAGAGAAGAAAATGATTACAATCAAATTAGAATAATGATGAGATGAAATTGGAAGATGTTTCAAATTGGAGTTATGTAAATAAAAATTGATAGTTCTAATTTAGGGCACACTTCGTAAACGGTTCAAATCAGATTCTTCGACTTGTTGTCTGCTTTAAGGATTTGTACCGGGGAAATATTCAGGTCTGGTTTATGTAGATCTATGTTGATACAGTAGTTTTTCGTGTCCGTATTTGATGTGTGACATACACGTGAGGTATGAAAATACGGATGATGTTTAGAAGCGAGGAAATTTTCATGAAAAATTTTCCATAATTCTCTCGGAAATAAGTATTGTGGTATCGATCATCATTGTAGTCTTGAATTTATTATTACTCATATGGAATAAATACTCATGGTCAATTAACTAAGATGTGTTTGTCAAACGATTGAACATATTCATTTTGTCCAAAAAATATTTCAACATTTATTTATGCATGCATAATTCTGAACTCTTCTCCTTCATTTCCAGTATCTATCGGTTATCATGAAAAAAATTTATACTTCTTTATGATTCGTAGAAAAATTGAATATTAGAACATCTTCATGTTCGACGAACTCGCTGAATTATATCAAAGTTGGAACTCAATCAAGATTTTGCTTTTAATGCCCAAATATACATAATTTTCATAAAATAAATTTTCTCTTTCACTGAGAAGACCAATTTCAAGCTTTAATCGAATATCAATCCATTTCTTCATCATTAGGATGATTCATTACGTAATGTGATGTTTCAAAATCCTTTGAGATGGAATTTACGCAGTTTGATTTCTCATATGTCCTTTCAATTGTCGTACGTGAAAGCAACGTTAGAACGAGCAATGATAAGTTGAATGAAATAAATTGAAGGGTACACGTTCCAGAAAGTTGGCTATATTTGGATTTGGGACGACAACCAATTTATATGAGTTGAGTTGGCTTTCATGTGTATGCGAGGTGTGAGTTGATAAATCACTTCTCGCGAATGTAAGAGAGAAATGAAAGATGAAGGATATTGTGTGTCCGTTAGCAGGTACGCAATTGACTATTATCCAAATTTTTTTCTTAAATTTATATTGTTTCAACCTACATGTTCATATACTTTCTTTTTATCTTTTATTTCTTTTCATTCTGTTTGATATGAATGAAAGAATCAAATTCAAAATACACTCGCTATTCAATCAATTTTTAATGAAAATTGTACATCGGGATTCCATTTGGCTCTCCTCGATTACTCATCACTTCTTTCGTATGACAACTTCCGAAGTGTTGACTAAAAATATCCGTGCTATTGAGAAACTATGGATCAACCAAATTCTAAGACTTAATCCTTTTGAGGATTCGCCAAATTGCTCTTTACATATCTCAAATTACCATTACCAAATGCAAAATAGTTGATGATGAAAATAGTGGGAGAAAGGATAACCCAAATATTCCCGAGTTGAATATCATTGCCATGAACTGGCAGGCTGATTGCTGCACTTGAACATGATTGATCCGAAAATGTATAATATATATATTTATAATATCGTATAAGATGAGACAGCAAAAAGCCAAAGTTATTGCTAATTAGCGTTTATTTCCATCTAAGAATCGTGAATTGCTGTTCGTCCTTTCGTCTTGTAAATCGAAAAAGAATCGATTTACAAACCTGTAAATCATATTTTGTTGCTATAAACAAAATGGAGTTTGTTGATTGAGAGCATTATAAATTCACATGCTATATCTTATGGAATTCGAACATTTTTTCACTTAATCATTTTATTGAAAATGGAAGATAAATTTTCGGATTGACTTCAAAACTATTTATCTTGATAAACTCATTTCTCCCAATACATCCCATATCGTTTTCTAATTCAGAATGAAGGACTATGGAGAATAAATATTGTTAACGTCTATGAAGTTCCGTCGTTTCCTTATTCCTTCGGAATGCGAAGAAAAATTCTGTATGGAGAAAAAAAATGTCATTTTAGAGAAAGTCTCGTGTAGTAAACATATCTAGCTATGAAAAGATGTTTCCGCGAGGCAAAATCGTGTCTTTTCACTTCGCGCCTATAAATATGTAGGGACACGAACTCACCTACCGAAATCTGTGAATATTTGTATATATCAGTTTTCCACCGAATAGTATCCTTTTGTATGTTTCCCCTGCAATACCTGAGAAGTCGTGCAGCGTTAAGAAATAGATCATTGAATTTTATGAGATTTTGTTGCCATGTCCCGAGGTCTCAACGACAGGCCGTGAGCATCAGAATATCAATATATTCTTATATTTATTCTCACTTTTCGTTTCATTGGGTCCTACTATTTCTCTATTTATATATTTATTTATTTATTTTTTTTTTTTTATCATTTCATTCAATGCATTGCTTTTTTATTCTATGGTAAACGGATGAAAGTACCCAGTATGGGACTGTACGAATGTAAATGCTACTATACGGATCTGCATAATTTGCTCCAAGTTTCTCTGGTTGTTGTACTTTGCATCTCTTTAAGCCTCTGCCACTATATTCACTTCAAACATACGAACAAAACAACACATGCGCGCGTGAAAACGATCTCAAGGTGTCACGACGCCCAGCGATGAAGATTGGTAAACGCGGCATTCCGTGTTTTCAAAAGGAGAATAAAATTAAAAGAAGAAATGCTTTTGAAAAACAAAGTGTTTCATTCAATTGTGTTCATTATCGTACTTTTTCAAATTCATTTATTCTTCTTGGGAGTCATGAACTCGGCTCTTCATGAAAATTCTTCCCCAGTATCATTCATTGGTTTCATTCAAATGTAGACTGAGAAAATATATACAATATTAAGAGAGATTCGAAATACAGTTGAAACTAAAATTATACATATAAGACATAACAATATTTTTCGCTTTCATAGTAGAACTTTATTCAAAGTTCTGCAGGTATAAGAAAGTGAACTACAGAACCGGCTCAACATCACAAACGTGAAATTTTTGCCCACTTTTTTGAAGCCACTCACCCAGGTAGAAAATATCCGTGAAGTAAAGATTGACACGAACATCCGGCTCGTGACCAATTTCTATCTGAATGAGAGATAAGACTCACCTTTTTTTTTGTCCTTTTACGTTCGTCAAAGAAACATTATTTCGTGTACATTTTGTAACACAAAATTGAGCATTCATATCATTAGTCATAATTTAAATTATCTTTTACCGTTAATGAGAACATTAGCACATGGGGTTTGTCTTCTTTATTTTTTTATTATTTCATCACTTTTTTTACTGCTCATCAACGAAGTTTGAATGGATAAATATTACCAGTAGCGCGTATAACGATGTGTAATCGAGTTTGTCTCGTTGTAGCCTCAACTTCACAAAAGACAACCCGTCGTTCTAAATGGTACGCAGTCATTCGTCTTGGTATAGTTGATGTAGGCGACAGCTTTAAATTAATTCAGTCCACCCGTAGAGATATGGTTGACTAATGGATACATAAATGATCTATTAGGGTGGGTGCGTGGGTGAGCGAAGGGGAGAATGGAGAATCGTAATTATTGATTTATATTACATATTCCATCACTTATACAATGGTATATTTTTCTTTGTGCATTATTTGATGTACTGAATGCAACTAAATTTAAGAGATGTCAATAAGAATATCAATTACATTTGATAGATTTCTCAGCGTATCTTGCTTCATATGCCTAATATATAGATCCACATTTAGCGAGGTTAGACACTCGCCATGATTCAATTCTTCATATTATTAATTGTTCAATGTTAAAATCGTTAATGTATACTATCAACCAGCTTCATATGTTTTTTATCTTGTATCTATTAGCAGCAACAAACTTCGCACACAGGAGTCAACATTTGTCATCTTTAATGCTTGGAGTGTTTGCTAAACCAATTTGTTATTTCGAACGAATCTCTTGTATATTTCAATCATTCCCGTGAGACTGCTTGAGTGAGCGGTTTAATTCTGCGCCATTCTATCTCAATCAATGACGCCTCGTTGCAAATTGTGCGTGTGCATCTGGTCACTTTCATACTCATTTTATACCAATTATAAAATGAAGATGAAATTGCGAAAATGTAGAATAGATTTTTTCGCAATATAATTTATATTGCGTATTGGTTAATGCTGACACAAACAATTTCTTCAATTTCCGAAGAAATAAATTCATATATATCAGCATGTAATATTCCGAGATCATTTATCCATAACGATGAAACCACGTCCACCTGCCAGACATATCCATTACGAAACTCACAGTGTTTCTTATGTTTTTTTTTTCCTCTTGTTTTCATTTCCTTCGCAATGGCGGATGATGAACTATAAGTGCATTTGCAATGGGTCACATTGTCACTAACAGAGTGCACTTTCTATCGTAAGATTGTCGTGGACAGTTCTGACGTAACATATATTATTACTATACATTTGCGCTGTGTCAATGTTCCATGAAGATGCCACATTGCACAAAAACAAAAACGTTTTTCACACAATAACACTGGTTCTCTCATCTTACTTGGAAATTCTAACGTCTTTCGTACGTTGTTCTTGCTATGGTAAACCATCATATGTCTGATTTCAATATATATCATATATATTACATATAATATATTGGTGATAAAGTTTCTACATTAATTGGAATTATTACGCGAATCAGGTATTCAAATTCCAATGTATGAACAATAACTCTACGATTTTCAGTACAATTAACTTTTTGATGACATTCAAACGTTGTTAACGATGGTGTGTGATTCCTTGAAATACCGCCTGAATCTCTTTTCGATGTTAGCAGTGCGAATAATAGAAACAAAATTATGAAGGCCATTAAATCTATAACTCATTTGTAGGCTATTCTGTCAGAATATATAAAAAGCTCAAATATATTCGTCCGGTTTTAATAGGTTTTCCACGCTTGTTCTCACTTTATATCGTTCGTGACGTGTTGGTGTAAAAATGGAAGTGTTCATTCTCATCACCATGTTTCACGGAGTTCCGAAGTAGGTGGAGCTTCTCATCGGCTTTTTAGATTACAAACTCTAATGTGAAGAATTCTTGAGTGCAAATATATATTTCTTCTGAAGGAAAAATTGTTTCTTCGAAGACATAAATTTTGTAGCAATTCAATATCCATATTAGAACATTCTGGTCGCTTCGTATTTTAGTACACCAAGATCATTCAGATTCTAAAAAGTCGTTCCGAAAATGGAATATTTTTTTGTTCAGTGAACATACAGTTTGCAATGATACCGGTTCACGAGTCATGCAGTTAGTTGAGTGAATTCCAAAGTTTGGGAAATTCAATTACGATTTCTTCTAAATAAACTTCATCATCTGCCTCATAATGGAGAAAATAAAAACTCAATCGATTTCTGTAACCTTTCTGTAAAACGCAATTAAATGCAACAATCTTTTTTTCTTCATATCGCATTTTCAAATAAGCGATAGTATCGTTGAAACGTACTGCAACAGCAAACACGTGGATAGTCGATGATGGTGTGCACTGTTTTTAACATTTTTTTCGTCATATGGAGACAGCTATTGAGAATGTGACCGTTCATTTGTACTATCATTTAAAAAATATTGGAGTTATCGCAAGCTCTGAATTACATGTCTGAGAACTAGTGTTTCAATGTTTGATATCATCGCTTATGCGGTTGTTGTGATATAAGTTTGAATATAGTTGATGATATCTGATTTTGATTCAAATCACTCGTCAATAATCCATTTGATATTGATCGTGAACCGCGGTTGGGAATTTGAGCTCACTTCAAATTCCTTCGATGTGGTATACTCTGATTGTCATGGTTGTATGTAAAGCAACTGAGTTTGAAGAACGATCGAGAGTTTGGTAACATGTAATGTTGAAAAAAAATAATAATCACAAGTAATGAATCAAGTTTACAACGTCCCGATTTAGTTGATTAATCCCTTTGGTAAAAAAAGACTGAATACAACACGAGCTTTTGCCCAGAAATTATTTTTCTCCATTCACGAGATATGCAGCCGTATAATAGATTTCACAAATCTAACAAAAATGACTTCCAGAATTTGAATTATCAATTCTCGTTCATTTATTTTTGCATTTACTCCATTTCACTCCAGCTTTCTCAGTTGGCGATCCAAATGACCTGCGCATTTTCAGGGTGGCCTGATTATCATTCACAACGGTATATCTGTCACCCACGCGAAGATAAGAAAATTATAGAACGTGCTTTAAGTTTTCCCGTGAGAGAGAGAGTGAACCTTGTCCTGACTGGTATACGATTACTCTTTATCTCACGTTTTATTCACGTTTTATTTAGTTGAAAGCAAGCATTGGCAACGTCTCCTTACACTTAGAATGAAATGATCTTATATAGGCGCGGCAATTCGATTCGCAAAGGTGGGTTATGAAGATAAAAAGTTGATTATTGCAGTTCATCCAACATAGCTGTCCGATGTGGAGGAGACGAAAACGACAGGAAAAGACGAAGGAAGAATGGAGAGAAGGAGATATGCCACGTCTATCAAAATGCAACGCCCAAGCAGCGGTTGTCGAATGGTTTCGCATGGGTTAGTCATCCTCGTCACGCCAGTAGTGCATATACTCCGTCACTAGCGCCTTCTTCTTCACTTGAGAGGGATCATTGTGAAAAGGTCGTGCCATGACTGCTTGCCGTATTAACCTCGGCCTTCAGCTTTATATCTAATGTCTTCCGCGCGTCTATTTACCATTCGTTGCTACAGTACCGGTCTGCAATTACGAGTCACTGATTTTTTCCCAATTCTATTTTCCTTTTCATCCAAGCATCTATGAGCGAATGAGAAGAAAATGAGATTGAATTTCAGTTGAATTATTTCCGTATCAACGTGCGAGAAAATATATTTTTATGATCACTAGCAAAATATATTCTAGAATTTGCTTGATGAGAGCAAATATATTTAAGTGATATCTGAGATTTTTAGGATATGGTGAAGTGAATGATCTCTGGTTATGTTAGCGGCTTGAAAATCAATGCACACAAATATAGAGATGGGTTGATAAAAATGATCGTTACTACGAGAATGAGGTTTCGATTTTCGTATCGCCGCCCGAGTTCATATTCGAAACCAATGTAATCTTTATAACTGTTGGAATTGATATTAAGCCTATAACAATATGAAAAAAAGTAATGGAACTGACATACCTATACGCCCAGATGATCCTGCCACATTACGTAATCTTGTGATCAAATTGCTAGATCTATGAAGGAAATGAAACATAGAATCAATCTTCACTGATATAAAATCAGCGATTAATCAGAACTTCAATAATATCTTTCGTCAACACTTCACTTCCCGTTCAAACGAACACACAAGATTTACGGACCAAATTGTGTATTATGTATTCGACGATTGAGGAGCTGTCGAAAGAGTTCACTGTCCTCTCCTATGCATTATGTTCTCACACTCTATTCTCCAATACTCAAGAGCTCCGAATGCATTTCATCTTGACATGTGCCTCGTCTACCCAGCGCTTCCATCATCGATTTCTATGACGCCATAGCTGTCTCAGCATAAGAACAGCCTTTGCCTGAATGCTTATGGTAAGCCATTTCTATTCTCTTCATCAACATAATACAAAACTTAGTTACATTCTTTTCATGACCATAAACCCTATACATTCGCTCGGCAATCAGCTGGGGAACGTTTTCATATTCACTCTCATAATAAAAGATAATTTGAAGTTTTCGTTGAAAAATAAAAATAATATGTGTTTGAAAGAAGATTGGTGATTGCATTGTCACTCCCATGTAAATAGAATTGGTTGAGAGGAGATATCACACAACAACTTACAACCGCAAGCTGCAAAACTCGATGAATTTTTTTTTCTTTTTTCATGCAAGTTCAAATATGTCGTTTACAAGAAAAACTGATAAGTAATCAATGACGAATGACGTTGTCTAGACAGGTAACATTTGAAATTCCCAGTAACGTTCAACTGTCAAAGTAGAAACATTCTTCGAAAAGTTTTTTGAAAAACTTATGCGCCGATGAAGATATTCAGGGATAAATTCATCGGAATAGATGGAAAAGTGGCATTTTTTGATAGAAACTATTATTGAACTTGTTATATCCAACTTTCTTTGGAGATTGTTCCACAGCTACCAACCACAAACTACTATTATTTTGAAGAAGAAAGATTTACTGCAGGAGAGACATGTAATGGAGATAATGGAAACCTTACGAATGGACCTGCAGATGTTTCGCTGCAAAATTGATATTATTCGTTGAGTTGCTTCTTATTTAGACTGCCAATATATTCACATGTAAACACTACGTGTCCTGTTTCCCTATTATCTTCTATTCTTTATTCGACATTCATTCCAAGGAATCAATCAATAGATATGAATCGGTTTGTTAAAAGAAACATGTCATTTTTCCATTGTCAAAATCAGTGGATCTATTGCTATGGCCAACGGTGCAGAGGCAATATTTCAGGATTATTGCAACAAAAACATGCTATATTTTACAGATTTAATATATCTCTCAGCGCGACCAGACGCGCAGAATCGTGTGGAATAAAAATCGAGTAGTCTAAATGCAGAAGACAGGTTTAAGCACGATGGTATGGCGTACTACCTCTTGGAGATGTCAACGAACGTGATCTGACTCCGGCGATGACATTTCCTCGTTGGGTTGTTTCCGGTGTTCGGGGCCCCATTGCCTTTCTCCTCCTTCATCACTATGATGCACATCAAGACAAGAAACTCATCTTCTTCATGCTTCTATCTCTTCTCTTCCATCCTGTCCAATGAAATCCATCTACCTTTTCTTCTTCCTCAGGACCTTTGTCAATGTCATAGCATAAACTTTCGCATACTCATTCTTGTAGCACCAATACTAAAAGTACATGACGCAACGTGCAAAATATAATCATGTGTGGGAGCTATCAAATTAAACATGAACGATAGTAATAAATCAACAGATGAAATGAGTGATAGTCATTCTACCATTTTCAGGAATGATCGAATAACTCAGGTGACACGATATTACGTGAATTGAATCAATCACTAGCAGTGTACGTGCACTTCATATTGGACAAATAATAAATGGGGTTGTTGTTGTTTTGTTGTTGTTTTTGTGCTTTTTTACTGGGCACTCAGCTGATCAGCCATTGTACCATTGTATAAATGGGGTAATGCTCATTGAAGAACAAAATAAAAATAGTGATAGTAAATTTTGTGGCACGCTGATAATAATATCGACATGACGGAATAAACAAATTTCCTGATCTTGATTGATCGCTTTACAGTAGTACTGTCATATATTTCAACCTCTTAAATTCTACCTCCCCTATTTTGAAGAGAAGAAAGTTTTCCTTACTTACCACCATTACTTGATACTATTACTTCATGACGCAATACGCAGATCTTCAAATATTTCTACGAAATGTGAGTCTTCTCTTATGCATTTGCCAATGAATCTACTTTCAACGTGTCGTACAACTATTCGAGGTGATGAGATTAATAGCTATCATGTCACATTCACGTCGTATGATTTTTCTCTCGCCATATAGTTGGTGAAGTAAATCGATTCCCCTACGAGATCATAACTATTGAACTATGTTATTGATATGTTGGACATCTGCTGCACGAGGTATGATCATTTATACACTACTTTTGAAAATAGAATAAATGAGATTAGTCCGCATCATTCGTCAATTACATTATATATCTCTCTCATCGATTGTTCTTTCGAGAAAAGAAGAACTTCCCTCAATTCAAATGATATCCAAGTATCGGTATGACAGATTAATAGCTAATCAAATCTCATAAGAAAATCGCCAACATGTTTTTATTCAAATTTCAGGAAGTGCAATTGAGCAGTATGTTGTGTCCAGTTCTCTATTATCATCATTGTAGGTATTGTTATCGCTTCCAAACGTATCATGAGGTTCGAACGTGCGTATGCGACGAAACATTCCAATTTTCAGTGTAATATGTAGGGGCCCAGTTGATGATAAAAAGTTGTTTCTCCAACAATTTCTAGATCAGTGGCAGAGGATGAATAACAACTGAAAAACTCTAACAAGAATATAGCGTTCCTTCAGAATTCCATCACAGAAGGTTTCAATCATTACACAGTTATACTGATCCAACTGATATGCATTTGATTAGTTCAGATGAATATTATCCCTAGTTGCATGGAGAACTGATAATGTATTGAAAAAATCAAAACGTTTTGTTATTGTTCTTCGAAATAATAATGCAAAATTTATATATTATTAATAGGAGAACATAAAATTTGTAACTTTCCTGATGGAGAATGACTGTTATTGAACATGGTGATTTGAAGGCGATGACAGAGAAAATGTTGTAGTTTGATTAGGTGTTGATTGGTCACACCTTAATTGATAAAAATGTTTTGTCGTCCACATAGTCCTATGACATAGTACTCGAGTGAAAAATCTGTTCAATAATGGGCCTACACTGTCGTCTCAGGGTTTGCGCCTTCGCGTGGGCCGCGACAGCTGCATTCCTGATGTAGGTTCAAGGATCTCTCTGCATCTCACCTCGCACACGTCCTTCTCCTCCTTGAGAAATTCATGTCTCCATCCACCCATCTATATACACGCATCTTATGAGTAAATGTACGAACTTTCGTTGTCGTATACGGAATCGACAGTTGCTTCTATTCCTATCTCTTTCTTAATCTCGTTGCTCGTTTTCTTCGTCTTTCAGAAGTTTGATAGTCGATATTGAAAATGTGGTTTTTACCTCATCATATATATGTATGTCCCGACCCGTTTTCGCTACTACCCCTTTTCACGAAAATAATATTTGATCATCATAGATTGGACGATATTTAATGAAGTGATGATGCAAACAGGAAGGCACTTTAGTTTCAACATTAGTTTAATCAACCCGATGATGATCGTGTCAATTTTATAATTGTACACAAAAAAACTCTCCCTTGAAGTTTAATGAACATGAACCATTGTCATCTATCAAAATTGTTCATTTCATGATGTGCAGAATGATTTTCCAGTGCATGCTCACTCACCGCAGTGCCCAAGTGTATGCACCTCTCTTGAGTGTTTCATTGTCCTGTTAATTAATGACTATAAACTATTTTGCGGACCAAGAATTATGTCTACGAGGACTCACTCGGAATAAATAGTTTTTTACCATCATGATGATCGTAATTTTCTGTTTTGTGTTCGATGATTCTCACTATCTCTTCATTTATTTCATCATTTGACATGATCTAGAAGTATAAGTTTATGATTTCCCACTGAAGAAAATGAAATGTTGTAATGTTAAAATGTGTTACCAATCGACGTTTGCGTTTTAGCAAACTCTGAATTGTTTCTGGCCAAATCAAATTCAAGACGCCCACACATTTCTCATCAATATGCTTTCAATTCTGCCTCAATATAGAATGGTATTCATTATATTTGTGACTGAAATTGGAACTTTAGTTCTGTCCAATCGAAGCTCATCTACTTCTAGACTTCCCGAATCAAATATATCAATTTTAATTTAATTAAATCTCGAGTATTCCCCATTTCTAGGTGAGCCATGGACATTCAATATATATTTTTATACTTATGTGTAAATACAGTTTTTCATAATACGCTATTGAACGATAGTGGGCCGGGACGGACCACGTTAAGAGAAAGAAGAAAACTGGATTGACGGGATTTAACGCCTTTAAATGTGTGTTGCCTTCGATCAGGTCTCAACGTGTACCGAGAGTGTATTTCTCTCGCTCTTATATGATGGCAAGAGGATGTACGAGAAGGCAAGCGCATAAATAATAAATATATACATATAATATACTTGAATATAAATATATAAATATATATGAACGATGGACGGTTTCAAAAATAGAAGGTGAAGGTGAGAAGGATATGAAAAAGGAAAGATAATGAAACTAAAAGAGGAAGAAAACAAAAAGAAGTTTTAACGTGCCTTCGGGGGACATATTGCATAAATCCGGCAAGTTAGCTATCTGACTTTACCTCTTTCTCTTTATCCAACTCTATTCATCTCACTCTCACATTCACTGTTGGTACATCCCTCAAGGACGCGTGTCGAATCTGAGGGCAATGTCCTTACACTTCAAGACATTCGTGCTTTTCTCTCCAGTTATACGTGCTCATACCCATCTTTGGGATCTCCGCTGTTACAAGAGCGCCTGCATGTCAATGTCATTAATCCTACGTGATACCAAGTTACAGCATGAAAGACCATCGCACTAACTTCGTTCCGTATGAATAGCAATGATCAATTAGATTTGAATTTTACTGGAAGGAATATGATCTGTGTAGAAAACATAAAATTATTGTGAAAAAATGAAACTTGTTATTACAGGTTTATGTGTGTTATCACCAGTTGTATCGCAAAAGTGTACCGATGTGAAGGTTTAAGAGTGATAAGAAATTTATTATCTCCAATTGAAAATATTGTGACGACTCTCAATGAATTTCCAAGTGTGAAAGATTTGACATGAAAAGTCTTACACTGTTGTGTATGTGTGGAAATTGGAGCTTATGGAAATCATATGGACAAGATGGAGACGAGATTAGAGTTACGAGTTTTTTTTTTCTTTTCATTGACTCAATACAGAATGTTTCTTGGCGTCCACATCTTGCTGATCTTATAGGGGAATAATCTGTCAGCATGAAGAAGAGAATCCCCTTCTAATTACTAGATAAGCTCACATTACATAATTATGGTCAGGAAAAATTTCAATGGCGAAATTCTGGTAATTGCCAGAGTGCCAATGCTGCATGCCACCTATCTATTAAATTATAAAAAATCGGCTTATTTCTTCTAATCAACATCTGAACTCTGAACGTTCATACGTTGCTTTCGTTCTGAAGATCAGTGCAACAATTTTCAAGAATTGAACAGAATCTATTATTAGCGGAGATGTGGGAAAAATTGAGATAGGATTGAACTTCGGGTGGATTAATTCTAAACCGTCACTTCGATCATTGACATCTAGCATCAAAGTATATATGTACAAATTGTTTATTCCGTTATTCATTTCACACACCCGATAATATCAGATTTATCTCTAATTCATTTCACATTATTTATATTTATTACACCATTGAACAAAGCACCGTCACTTAAATCCCACTCGTTCGATGCATAACATTTCCGTGTGACCATATTAGAATGATTCACCCAGCAAATTTTGCAGAATAATGTGGATCATGCAGAAATATTATTACTCAACAGGGATTGAAAAATATTAAATATTGCTCTTCTGTTTACCTTTTCCGACGTGCACTTCGATGTTCCCTAATATCGTTCATTGAGTGTCTTCTCTTATCACGATTGCGTCGCTTCGAACTCTTATTTTCGCTGCCATAAATCGGACCGCCTCTTGTAATATTTGTCACCTCACACGAATTTGTGTTCCTCTCGCGCACATGACAAATACCCGATCTTGCTCTTTCTCGAGATCCTTTACACGTTTTTCCTGGCTCATGATAATGCTTTCTATGTTCTCTAGGAAGACTGCAATATACATTTTGCGGTGCATAAGTGGTTCGTGATAAAACCTTTTCACTTCTGGTAACTGTTGAAATGTTTGGATCATTCATATTACGTGCCGTTTTCATCTGAGATACTGAAACATCGGTGTTGTGATTACTTTTGGAGCCTTTTAAATGTTCTCGCAACCATTTTCCAAATCCACCACCGCTTGAATCACCTATGTATGCCGATTGATTGTCATGACCACCAGATGTCTTCGATCTAAAGTAAAGGGTTGGGGCGGGGGGGGGTGGGGTGTGGGGGGGTGGGGGGGGGGGGGGGGGGGGGGGGGGGGGGGGGGGGGGGGCGTCTCATATTCTCAAAGGAAATGCATTAAAACAATTGAAATATCCATTCCAAAAATTGTCTAACATATTCTTCAAGTTTGAATTATTTAAACTCATTCCTTCCTTGTTAAAAAGAAAAAATAAATGCGAATTCCTGAAAAACTGAATCCTAAACTGGTTTCCCCTCCTAAGACATTTATAATTGATGATAAATTTCAGTGACTGTCATGATTCATAATGAAGCTACTCTGCATGAACAATCTGTTACATCAATCTTATTCCATAAGTCAGTTACCTTCTTCATACGCTCATCATAATTTTTACATTTCTTTTTTTTTCTTTCACGGACTTAAAACCACTCTCACTTTGTGCGATATTGTATTCTCCTTCACCTTGCTCATCGACGATTATATCGAAAAACTTTCACAATAGGACATGATTTCTTTGAGCTTTCGAAGTAAATCAATTATGCCAGATCTCTACCGACTCATTCAAACATGTCCTAACATCTGTCAATTTATTGTGCACATTTCACATATTCAACACCGAATATTTTATGCGATTGCGTCCACCTTTCACCTCAATCCAAGTTAACGCAAAATGAGTCCAAAAAACTCCATGCTTTGTCCTCAACTCCTTCGGAATATATTGATGGTTATAGCTTTGCATAGATATCAACTTCATATGATTGCCAACATTCGTAAATGCTACTTAAAATGCTCAGATAAAATTCTTTGTTACGTAACTCCTCTGTTATTAGTGTGCAACGTCTATTTCTTTTCCAGACATCATCTCATTTGCTGCATGAAAAATTTAGAAAAAGTCGTAGAATATTTAACTATTCATTCCGTAAATTTTTAATATTTTCCCATACAATATGTAACTTATTTGATATTGATCAATTTTCAATTGATTGAAATAGCGGGTACTGTTAATAGTAGACTGATGAATTGATTGTACTACCCTCATCATAGTGGAGATTTATGGTTGTTCTCACCACTGCAAATCCAAAGATCATACCAAATAAGTAGTTTATTACCTGAGGCTTTGAAGTAACATTCTCGTATGTGTAATAATCCATACGATTTACAAATTCAAGAACTTGAATTTGCGTTGCACGGACAAATATACAGTACAGGAAATTCTGAATTCATTGTACAAACTCTTCTATGTGGGTCGATATTTGCAGATTATCTTCATACATAAGAGAATACACAAGCATGCATGTTCAGCCAAATTGAAATCTATGTGATGTATACTTGTGTAAACCAGAGTCAGATTCAAAAATTATTTTCCCTAGTGTCATTATTATAGTAAGAGAAGATGATCATGTATTGACGTCGTACAATCCGTAATATTTCGGAGCCAGCATGTCAACTCTCCCGATCGAAATCTTTTATTCTAGCATTTTGGTCTAGTGTCTATCCAAATGTATATAGGATTTAACTGGGTGTTAGATTACATCGCGTTAGAATTTTACTTTTATATCATCCTCAATACCAAGTAGAACAGTATAAGATGAATTAAAATTGGAAGAACAGAGATTCAGCAATAGCATTTACAAAAGTGAATATCCCAGAAACGCTTCAACGAATCTGAAGTTTTTGAAAAGCGATTCCGAAATATTTTCCACAACCATATCAGAATTTTGTTAAATGCTCGATGTCATTGATGGAACGTGACAGATCCCGTAAAATTATTCACTGATACTTTGTAGAGATATTACTGAGTTTGGCATCCTGTCAGTAGGGAATGTTTTTTGCCAAATTCTAATCTACCACGAAATTTCATCGTGATAAAAAATGAGATTGATTTATAAAGTATGGATAAATGTGTCATTGAAATTTAACTTTAAATATTGTTCTGGACATCTCATATGGAAATCTTTTCGAATAAAATGTTGTTACTTATAAAAAATAATACATTCACCGACATTTCGAAAACGAACTCGTTCTTCTCAACCATCAATTCATATAAAAATCAAAGAAAAAATGTTTTGAAATATAAAAATAGGTCACGTCCTTTAAAGGTCATATAATTTTCTTCACAATGAACACGCGATGACAGTATGCTGCGGTAAAAATATTCACCGTCTTTGATTACAGCAATATATCCAGTTATTTTTATATTTGGGGCAGTTGTAAGAGACAAAAGTGTCACATAAGAGAACTCATTGCGTGTAACAAGGTAAGGCTTCATAAAGATGACAGGCCGAGACAGAGTACCAATAAAAACAGAGGGTACCGCGCACAAGGTGGTATCAAAACACTGTCGAAGGACGATAGAGTGAGATTCTCGTTATAGAAAAGAGCGATCCAGGATAAAACAAGGAATCAGAATAAATTGTCGGTCCTTCGATAATAATAAAGGCCCAAATGCAACCGACTAGGCTGGGCTGGAATACATAAGGGCCCATCAGCGCGTGGCCTGTCTGGGCATTGGAGTGACCTTGCCAAGGTCAGGTGTGTTACTGGCCAATGCCATGAGGCGGAGCCACGCGGCGACTTTCCATGATAACAACAAATTCTGTCCTATCGACCGATCAGTTTTATTAAAGTAATCATTCTTATTCTCTAATCAATTGACAATGAGGAAAAAATTATTTCCTCTTGCATGAATTTCTATCTACATGATAAATGTTGTATAAACATTCATACTCCATTGCTATCTACTCTTGGCCTTGGCGCATTTATTATCATTTACTTTTGGCAACAATGACCGATAATTACAACAACAAGTGAAGAATTTTATTGGACCATATTTTTTGTAAATAATTCCTTTATGAGATTGTTTGATTTTTGGTACATAAACTCGTATTTCGATTCAAATGAAAACAAGGAAGTAACAACAGGCACACATAAATACACTTTGAATCCACACGCTGACATACGTATGTATGCAGGAATTGGTCCACTACTTTTGAATGTTCCGTTGATATTATTCGTTCATGCAAGTTACGCCATAGTGTATAAAATTCCGGTTTCAGAGAGATGCTCGCTCGTTCCCCTTTCTTCTCATCTCTTAAACCTTTCTCCACTGTTTCGCTTATATCTTGTACATGTTTGTGTGTGAGTTTGTATTTACGTGTATATACTGAGAGATGAGGGTCACACACATCTTTTCCACCTTCTCGCTCGCGCCGTTATCTTTGGCGCATCTCTTGATGTGTTCCTCCTATAGCCGCGCTTTTGCTTTTTGTGTCCCCCAAAAGCCACCGAGTCACGAAAGAAAAATATTTAATCCGACATAAGAGATGCTCACAGACAGAAATTTCGTACTCTTATGCTACACCCTTAAAAAACAAATCAATTTTTAAAAAGTGCCGAGCAATTGTTCTTTCTCTTCTGCGTTCATTTGATTTTATTTGTATTCATTTCTATTCTCGCTACTACAATCGAGTGTCCTTGGATTGGATCTTCACCACCCAGGGATTATTTTAATTACAGAATACAAAACCAAGCTGTAGAGTACGAAACCATGCGCTTTGCATCTCTTCTTCTGTACTCGGGAAGTCACGCTTTAAAGAGTAAGTACCGCGTTACATTTGCATTCGCAACTTCACTCTCTTTTTCTTTTTATGTCTGTATCCTTTGCTCTCCCTCATCGTCTCCGATTCTCCTCAATATATTTTTTCGTTAGTTCCTTTTGCACCGTAGAGCATTTCGTTCCGTCCACGCTTCTCGTTCTAGTTTATTTAGCCGTCGTATTTCCAACACTGCACTTCCACTCTCATTTAATTCCAAAGCCCCATCAAGAACTCGCTTTATTTCATTTCATTACATGCATGTGTGAGACGTTTATGCATTTGTATATATGGGAAGGTTTGATATACAGCAGCAGTGAAATTAAATGGATTCCAAAAACTAAAGTGTCAAATTGATATTTTATGCCATCAAACTCAAAAGGGTATGTGACTTGTGCATACATGCCTGACGAATTATTTATGTTTCGATACCAGAGAGAGAACTCGTTATATGTATGGACATCTTAAATTGACGTAGGAGTTCATTGCATGAAATCCAAGTGACACTCAGCAGGCAATTGTTGATAACTCGTAATACATTTAACCCTGAATCATGGGAGTTATTGAATATATTAGATATATTGAGAACATCGAGGTGAAAATATTTTCAACAATAAAATATTGTAACGAAAAAGAATGATGTATAATTTCTTGAATCCAATCTTTACGGATTTGGGATGATACGATGGCTATAAATTCAGCCCGTCGGTACACAGGCTTTACAAATTTCCCATAATCTACAAAAAATTCTTTTTTTTTATGTGAAATTCCCCATGTAAATACTCATGTGGACAACGAATTGGAAAACGGATTAACGAATAAGTTCCAGGAAAAATATCACGTTGGGGGTGCGTAGTAATCCATCGATAGAATGATCGTGATAGGTGTTTGCAATCTCACCATTCACAGTCCCACAACTGATTTGGAGAACATTCACATAAACGGGAAGTATTGGAAATTGACGGGTTTCAAAAAAGATCCACTGCTAAATAGAAGTTTGTCTCGCACTTTGTACTTTCCTTTCATCAATGATAAAACAAAAGAATGAAGACAAAAAGTTCATACATGTGCGAAGCTATCGATTTTTTATTAATTTTAATCGATATGAACATTTGTCGGACTGAACAGTGAAACCTTCAGTACATATTCATGAACTTCCTATAGACTTCTATTTATTGATTTATATCAAAATATATTCATATTAACACATAATCAACACTTCGATATCTTTCCAAATGCAAATGATGAATTAAAACAGTGCCAATATAAATTGAGTTCACATTTATTCGCATCCAACTTTGTAAATTGATATCTCGCTTTCTTGAAAGTAAGAGAAACAAAAATCAAAAATTTCAAATCTCTCTATATGAAAGTATCGAATATATTATTGCGGCACATTTATAGAAAATTGATAATAACAACTCCTACGGTCTTTTATACTCATAAATTTAAGAAACCATCCCAAGAGCAATTATAAAATGTCTGGAATTGGTAATTACATACTTTATAAGTACGGTTCTTACGTCTTTCATACTCTGCTATAATCTTATGTAACGAAAAACAAAATTGGACTAATGAGTTCCAAGCCTATCAAAATGTTGTTTCACGCACTAAAACAAATATAACTATAAACGATTGATGATGATGTTGAATATTCTTAATTAAATTGTCGAAACGTAGGACATTCATTCAGAGATCTTTAGACACCAAACAGCCTTGATCTCCTTTCAAGGATGTATCAAATCTCAGTGGTTGAATATCGATACTCCCCAATCATTCGAGCGTATAACTGCTCCCGACTTATTTTGTTTTTGTTCTGTTATTGATATTTTTTTCCTTCTTTTTTTCGGGACTACTTGAAATTGCTTTTGATGTGCCTTCAATTTATAGGTGCGGTTCCCACTGCCTTCCCTTTTATTTTCTACTTTTTTTTCAGATCTTTTACTCTGTAACCACTCGATATCTTTCAATTTTCATCCCACTCACTAATTTAGTTCCGCCATTGTTCTCAGTACTCAGACGCAAAACAAAGGAAGGAATGTTCTCCCCGTCGTCTCGTTCTCAATGGATTTATGTGTAAGCGTACGCGTGTATGTGTTTATGAACTTATGTATTTATATATTTCCCTTTTGCTCCCTGACTCGTGAGGAAATAAAAAGAAATAAATTCGAAATGGAAGAGAGAGGAAGATTGCGTCCGGTTTCGCCGAAAATGAGAGTGAAAGTCAGGTAAGGTCAATATTGGCTTCATCATTCACATGAGTCAGAGGTTAAAACGTTTGTATATATATTTATTGTAGGGCCGCACCATGTGCTGTAAAATGAAAGGCCGCGTCGTTCTAGAACAAACAAAGAGACCTTATGGACTTAGGTAAACTTGAAGCAAATTTCCCCCCTTTTTTTTCGTCTGGTGTCTGAGATTCGTGTGCAAACTATCTGAAAGTATTTTAATGGTCACATCACTCTTACTTTTTGACAAAATCAATTCAGCCGTAGTTTCGAAACAAAGACAGGGAAATTTTATTTTTGTGGAATAAATTAGTGGTCCATGAATTTTGAAACTTTTTTGAGTTATGATTGAGATGAAACAAAAAACGATTGTGTGGTGGATTACTATGACTGTTATGATTCCATAAAATTTCAATAACATTGTAGAATAAAAACCTGATTGAAAAGTTTAAAATTGAAAAGAACCGATACTTTTGTTTTCACCTTTGATAATTCTAATTTCTCTCAATCATTACAATATGTCAATTACACATTGGGACGATGCAAAACTATCTGCACTAATAATCAGTTTATCATAATCTTTTCGTGGGATATATTGGAGAGTGAGCGTGAGATTTTCGGTTTTTCAAGCGAAATGAAATCATTTTGAAATAAAATGGATCGAAGCATATATGGTGCACGGCATTCCATCAATTTCGAAATGAAATCGAGTGATTGATATTTATGACTATGGGACATATAATATTTCTCATTGTTACCTATTAATTTGTGACAAAAAAATAATTCGGAAACTTGTATGCAGGCTTGCACATTTTGAAGATTCTTATTACTTCTCTAAACAGTGGATATGAAAACATTTCAAATTCTATTCTATAACACCATAGATTAATTCTTCGATATTACCGTTATTGGTCAAGGGTTAAAGAAGAAAAATTTCAAATTCGCGTGCTTCTCCTATTCATATGACTTCTTGAATACAGAAATCAAAGATGAAGATTGAAAGCTACGAACGAATAAGTACCTTCTAGAATTCATGAGCAATTGGGTGTCATCAGATACTCGGTCAAGCCATACAAGCAGAGCGACCCCTGCTACATTAAGTCACCGAATTGTTGTATTTGTTATGCAATTCAAGTTATGCATTGATCTAAACTTCAATGATGGAAAATAAAAACAACATCAATTGAACCAGGGAAGTTGAATACTCAACGCGAAAGGTAGACAATGAATAACTTCATAGAAGAAATTGAACGAGGTGAATCAGTCTAGTTGAACACTGACAATATTATTTAAATCGGAGTGGAAGTCCTTAACAGTAATCAATATTATTTTATCTGTGTTCGGAGAGTTTTCGTCAATCATTGTGAGGAGAAATCAGGGGGATTATGATTGTGGTTCATGATATATGAATGACGAGAATGGACCTAATTGACTCATAATACATTTCCTTTATAACGTCATACTAATACTATGGTAAACTGAGAATTAGTATCACAAATCTATTTGATACATATCAAGAATTCTCCATTAGATATCATTAACAGTTAGTTAGTCTGATACTTTTTTTCATTTTTAATCATGTGAGTGCCGCTGCGCGTGTGGATATGAAAAATCCAAGATTGGACGAAGTTCAAGTGTTCGTTCTTTACGCGGAAGCAAAAGAAAATATATAATACAGAAAAAAAGGCGATAATATTGCAGGGATTTGCATCAAAATCTGAATGAAAATTAAATCATAAATTCAGATTCATTTTCAGTATCTAAAACTTTTCTTTTTTGTTCACATAAACTTAACTGGGTCCAAGATCATTCTATAATCGAAATAATTGCAACATAATATTTATTGTACTCCCATCTCACATCCACCTTTATGCATCAACTTACATACGAGTGCATAAACCTAATAAAATATTCCAACAGCGCATTCACAAAGATTCGTGTAACTCCTCGGTGAATTTCGAAAGAAAGCCTATTGTTATTCAATAAATAGTTTCTTGTTTAATTTCAATTTTTTATTTTCATTTATTTTTCTCATTTCAATGTCTCTACGACGGTTCATGTCTGCGAAAGAACCGAACGAAGGTCATGAAGGTGAGGTTTTGTTTAACGGTATAATCTCACCGTTCTTCGTCGTCGTCCGTCGTGGAACTCGCGCTGGCGCGATGCTAATACCCTCTTTACAAGAAGGATCATTACAGCGACGGGTTGGGACACACCGCGATTGGCTCATTACGTCACACGATCTCACGCTAATGATATCAACAAGACGCACATATGTATATATATACATGTATATACTGCATTTATATAGTATCGTGATCTCATGGAGAAATGAGAAATGAGAAAAAAAAAATGATGGTGCGAGGAATATTCGAAGATGGGAAAAAATATTCGGTGAAAGGTTAAGTTTCATACTTACATGTGTTTATGTGTGTGCGTGTAAAGAAAGTGGAACAAAATAGAACCATTGGATAAATTGGATCATCTCGAAGCTCCGCATATATTTAATTTTTTTATTTTTGAACGATATGTTCATTCTTTTTCTTTCACGAATTCTGTTTCGGCATATGGAATTTGTCTGTGGTTCACCGCAGGTCGTATTTCAGGCTGTGCCACCTCGTAAATTTCCCCAGCGGACTCGGCAGCAAATTCGAAAGGAAACACGAATATACATGTATATGAATAAACTTATATATAACTGTCTGTAAAAATGCGAATTGCATCTGAATACAACCCTATTTAAACCATTGTCCAATTTATTTTGATTCGAAACTATACAATTGGATTATGTCGATCGACATTGCTCGAAGCTTTTATGTGATATTCCAATAACTCTTTGATAAAACAATAGTGTATAATACTTTCATTATGCATTCATTCCATCATTAATCTGTTGTTTTTATATTAATTACTTGAACAACAGTCAAAAGATGGCATTAGCATTATTTGCGTGTTTTATTTAAATTTGCGGACGCGAAGAATACTCACCGCACGAAAATGTACAAATGCAATACGGACAAGCGCATAAGCCATGTGGTAAAGGTTGAATAGGCAAACAGCTATTTACTGCCTGAAAATATAGGCACTAAGATGGAACTCATGCATCTCGCACGAGCGATAAAATCAAATATTATTATTCTAATTGAGTGCAGATACGTATGAAGATTCACTGATTTTGTTTCATGATAAATGGTTGGATAATGGTTCAACTGATAATCTTTTTTTTCAAATTAAGTGTTTGAGAATGAGAAAAAAATTGCAATATCAAAAATAAATGGTCCGAATAATTTGTTCCTTGTGAGATAGTATTAATAGCAGACATTATCGACATGTTAGGTTCACAATATCAAATAACGCAATATTTCAATGAAATCAATATGAACTTGAAATTTTTTTTCGTACACAATTTTTTCAGTAAAGATTTATGGTGTGATAATTCCATCTCCAATGCTCCAGTCACTAAAAGAAACAAATGAAGATCAAATAAAGACTTTTTTAAAAATATAAACCATAATTTTATGAGTACTGATTACTCCGTTCTCACTATAACGTTAAAAGCCATGAAAGTATTCACCTCGGAAATAAAAAGTTTTGAGTTGAAGAGGTGATAAAGATTATTTCTTCCGATGTCTTCACTGAATAATTACATTCAATCTACAATCAATCTTGGTATTTTCGATACCTGAAAGGGTAACATAATATTATCTCACGTTGGCTAAATGGCTAGGGAAATAAAAATTCATCTATCCGATTAGAATTTGCCATGGGCGTGTACTAAGCGCTACTGTATAAATCAAAACTGTTCCGTCTATGCATAAACACTTCTTGGTAAGTTGAAAAAAGCGTAGCAATTCCATTTATAAAAATATATTATGGAGAAATGCAATAGCCAACTATAAATAAATTCGACCAGACGTTGAAAAATTCATCGAATATATCGTGTTGCACTTTTACATTGGGATCAATAGTGGGCATATATACACTGATACATACATATAAAAGTGAGCGCAATGAGGTGTAGAAAATAAGAAAGATGGAAATCTGTTACAGATCGGCATCTCCGAGGTATATCGCGTGCAATAATACACAGGGGAAGGCGTGCGCGCACTAATAGACGATCATAAGAGCGGAAATGAAAGGGGTCGATTTTCCATATAGAGTATATATGGTTCAACAAGACACTGTTGGTTCGTGTTTAGTTGAAATTACTCCAGCCGTGGCTTCTCGACAAACAAGGGGAAGATTGAGCCGGAAATTCATCCGACGAAACGTCCAACACTATGTGCACCGTTATAACCGGACTAATGATATTGTGATTCTATAACTATATCATCTTCTAATACTATTTTCCAATATCTTGAGCATCATCCCTAGCATGTATCTATCATTCCGCATTGCATTTTATCTTGAGCACGTATATATAATCATAAAAATGTGAAGTTGAAGCGATGAAACGAAAACAACAAATCATCAATCTACGAGAATTTTTATCCTTCACAATATCGGTTATTATTTTCCGCACAAGTGACCAATTCAAGTCCTACAAAATTTTAAATTTGATTTATTTTATTTTTTATTTTTTTTTCGTTAAAATAAAAACATCGTATCCTGATTTATGATAATGACAATTCATTATCTTTGTTTGCATTTTTTGATGACTGCCTAACAATTTATCCATGTAAGGGGAACTTTCTATTGAATTTAAATTGAATCAAGTTGTAGGGAAATGAAGAGGCGTCAAAGTGAAAGGATTTTGCTTAGATTTAGCTTTTTATCTGATTTGATCTACAGCTCCCCTAAAAAATTTGGATTTCTACGAAAGTAACTGAGGGAATAAGTGAACTTTATCATTTCAACCACGCAACGCCTGTGGCATTCTAGTTCAGAAGAAATTTTGTTCTTGCATATGTTTACACCAAGTTAGGATATTGATAATCAATACTTCTGTCAAAAACAAGAGTATAGATCTGGAGTTTTTTTTTGAGCATGTGGAAAGATGAATTGATTTTCATCGGAATTGAATTTTCAGCATTCACCAAAGATGAGAAGAAATTTATTTCTCACTTTTCTTATACTGAATTGGTTATATTTTATGATTATTACGTATATTTGAATGATTGTCATGAGCCAAAACAAGACTTCCAGTTGTTTTTCATATCCATGCAATACGGCGATAACTATTTGCATGCTGAACGGAAATTCATATTGAAAGTGATGTCATTTGACAATGTTTGATCTGCTTCATGAAACTCTATTCAAAAATCTAAGTCTAACACTCCTTGAATATATATCTGGATAACATCTGGAGATAAAATTTGTAATGTTCATTACTCTAAATTTAATTTGGTAAATTACTTTGCACAAAATTAGGAATTGTTAGAACTCATTTGTATGTACTAACTTTGATTATTTCACTGTGTATGACCTATGACTACAATCAAATGGGGTACCGTGACAATTGAAATTTCAGAAATGTTTCCTATGTGTGATCAGAAATTAGTTAAGGATCAGTATTTCATCATGAATTGTCATTCAGATCACAGCTCGTTCCATAAAATGTTGTCACATCAGAAGACTGAATGAACCGTAATATTAAGCCTCTATATCATATTTTATCATGACAAATATTTAAATATCACATGAAAACTTCAGTAGAAAATTTCTCTGTTCATAGGGTTGAGATTTTTATATGAACCGTTAATTGCTTGAAAATTAACCAAGGAAGAAGAAGTCTTATGCATTCGACAATTTTTGAAGATCAACTTCTTATTATGGAGTCATACCAATAATTATTTGTAATATGACAGTTTTCATCGCCATTCTCGGAAATCTGCTCCAGAATTTCGTCCCGACATATCTACATCTACGATGGACTCCACATAACCGTGGGAGCTCTGGATGTATGAAAATGTATCTCAACACAAATACATATCACTGCATGCAAACACTCCTCCTCTTTCTGTATGTAATCATTAAATTCTCAGGTTTTACGATGTTTCCATGCGAATCGTAAACATCAAAAATGGACATTTGATGTCGCATTGAAAATGAATGAGAGCCACGGATATAGACTCGTGATGATGATCGAGCAGACAACACGATTTATAACTCTCCGTGTGTACACCACACAATATATGACGTCAGTACTTACATATATACATACTGTTATATATATTGCCATGTCAAGTATTCTATATAAGAAGAAAGGAAGATATGCGAAGAGTCAAGAGTACCGTATAGATTTGATTCAAGCGCGGTGCAATCGCACGGTTGTGTGGCGCGTCCGCGCGCTCGTGTGCCGCTGCTCCATTTCCCGCGCGCGTTTGCGCCGTGAAGGCGGCGGCGGCGGACATGGACGATAAAGTGAAGGCGATCTGATCCTCGCACAGTTGCGCAGACGCCGACAACTTTAGCAATCCAAGAGCAGCGAAATGGCCCTCTCATTGGTTAATGCAGTATGAATTTATTTGCTGTTACTGTTGCTGCATATGGTCAGGGTGGAAACGTATAACGGGTGGAAAGTTCATAAGAGTCGGGTCAATATATAGCGTAATGCAATGGCTTGTCAACTGATTTCGACGCTCAGCCCAAGGTAATTTGAATACCAATCTCCTTTCTCTCATCATGTTCTATTACTACTTTAAAATATATCCTACATTTGAGTGCGTGTGTGTGTGCATGTGTATGTCTGTGTGTAGGTATATTATGTATCGTAACATTAGTATGAAATGTATGATGACTCGCAGGGTTTCATATAGTTTTGATAAAAAGAAGAAAAAAGAAAATATAAATAAATAAATAGATGAATGGATATTCTCGGTAATTCTTGCAATTCACTGCGGCACGATTCGAGAGAGTTTCTCGTGATGTAAGGAGAAAAAGATACAGAGGGAGAAAGAGAGAGAGAGAGTGTAGTGCACGCGCACGTGCATTAATGTTCATAGATATGCATGTATCTGTGAATTGAAATGAAAAACATAACGTTTAGTCTGAAGCAAGCACGCGTGCGGGCGCCAGTTGGGAACTTTTACTCCGCCCTTTCATTTTTCTTCACCATGACGAATAACTAATTATATCGTGTTCTATTAAGAAGGTATCATGTATACCAGGAGAATTTAACGGCAGATATTATCATCATGTTATTGTAGACAAATACTGATCCGCCCTGATGAGAATGAATATTGACTACATTGTTATATGCACAATTTGGATCAAAGATTTTACCGACCAGATAGTAATATTCATAATTTTTTAAATTAATGGGAGTTAATGACTTGTTTTATTATCAATTATGATTATTAACAATAATGTTGCACACTTTATGCCAAAAAATCAACACAGTCGGCCAGTTGTGTTTTCGCTGAACAGTTTTACGTGGATGTGTTTGAGTAACGTAGGTCAGCTATAGCTCACAATATATTTGATCTTTTCATATATATACAATGATTCTACGATTTGAGATGATCCAAATGCCAACAGCGTCGAGCTGGGATATGTTTTTTGCTGTTTCAGTTGATTGAGAGGGTTTTGAATCGGAATACTTACGCGTGAGCAGATGTCATCAACTATCTTAGCTCATTCGGCTTGCGAAGGCGTGAATACTTCAGGGCTTTGAGCTCCGTTCATTTGAGTTTGGAGTAATGTAAACGGTGTTGAAGTGATCCGCTTAGGACGGTGCACATCGAATGAAACGAAATAGTAGATGCCATCTGCGCATGCATGAATGGATTACACCAACACCGTTTGGATTAGTTCAAACGATTAAAAATATAGCCCTCATGTAAATAACTATTTATTATTTGTATGAGTGATTTATCTGTGTATTATTATTCATCATTTGGTTAATTGTTGCGGTTAACGTTTATAAATCTCTTCTTTTATATCAGAGCACAGTTGCAAATCAAAATAATTTCATCGAAATAGATCGCTTGCTTATTGTTGTATATTGTCAAAATTTTATTCTTTATCATCCCGCTAATGTAGATAATTTATGTACCACTCAATTTTGCAGAATTCGGATGGAATCCTCGGTACAAATTCTGAAAGCAAAGGACTTTTTCGCTATCACAATGAGCACAACACACTCGATGAAATCCGCTGCACAAGATTGACCAATTCGATTTCTCAATACGGAATCTAGAAAACTTGTATTGATCTATCGCTCAAGAGTAATGATAACTCGAAAGAATTTGTATCATTATTCACTTACTTTTCGGGGTTATTCGTTTTGATAGATGAAATTTCGAATCTGAATTTTAAAATCACCAATTCGAGCAGTTTCAAGAAAACGCAAATTTGATTGTCTCATATTTTTCAATTGGAGTGAGTGAAACTCATTATATACCATCCATCCCGAAAATGTAGAATGAATACTAGCATTATGAAAACTTCAGAACAGTTGCAACAATACAATAGGTCGAATAATGTAGGATAGTCTGCCGACAAGAAAAATGATGGCTAATCGAAGTCACCTAAAAACAGTCAAAAGACTGTTGATGATAATTAGAAAGTGCTTTTCTTATAATGGGTCATAATTCTTCGGGAATGTAACACTACATTATTTTGCCATCGGAGAACGAAATTTACGAATACAAAATTATCCATTTGAGGCTCACAATACTTTATGTTGATATTCATTATTCACTAATTTATTTACTTCGTCAAATTACAGGTAAAGAGTGAAAAATATTTTGATGCATATTTTGAATGACGTAAAAAGTATCAAACGTAGCGATTAACATTTTTCGATGTTTTCCCCAGAGTTGAAACAAGGTATGAAGTTATCATTCGGTAATAGTCCCTCGACTATTTTTCAAATTTTATTTGAACAGGGACTTGCTTGAATGTTCGTATCACTTATTCAGATTATCGGCCGCCTCCATATTTTATTCATTACCGTACTTAACTTCGGCAAGTCGGTAAAAAGACCAAGAAAAGTGGAAGTGAGATAAGCTTCAGAACATATGGATATTGATGAAGCTTCAAGAGGATCAACGCCTGTAGAAAATACGATAGCTCCTTGACAAAACTTGTTCATTGTTGTAGTTTTAGTAAGTATCAAATGACTCATCAATATCGAGAACTACCATCAGTTAACTATTTGATATTTTCATATTCACAGAATAATAGAAATATCGTAATCAAATATTAGAAACTGCATCAAGAACTGAAGGTGAAAAAACAAACGATACAAATAACAATTTTCATAAAAGATAGTGTTGTAGACATCAAAAACATGAAAGCTCATGCTGACGATAGTGGACATTCTTGAGATTCGTACGTCGAGGCTGTTGATTCATGTTTCTAATCGCTCTTCACTCTTGATAGAGAAAATCCATTTCCAACTGCTGGTTTATGGGGCTTCATTCAGCAGACACTTCATGATTTGGTTTGTAATAAATTATCACCTGCAATATATGCTTTATATAGTGATTTGGATGCTTTATTTCATTTTTTTTCTCCAACCTGTTGGATATGCGATCCACATTGGTAAAATATGAATTCAATATAAAGGAAAAAATAATCTACTTCAATTTGGTCCGAACACTATCAAAAGTTATATTTACAAACGTGTCTATTTTTCTACGTGTGGTATACAATTATATAATTTCGAGATGATGTGTAGTTTACAAATTATTCACCAATATTTCTTATATACTGAGATAATCCAAAATATTCGGATTTATTCATTAGAGAATTTTTCCGTGTGTCTGATATTCCTACATCCGATGGTAATCATAACCATCTGCATAAGAGATGTTACAATCATTTTAGTGTGGATACGTCCGTAGAGAGTTTAAATAAATTCAGCAACGAATCATTGGGTCAATTATATCAGCGATTAAGAATCATATTGTCATTGCAGATAATGGATATTCGATGCGATTTATAGCACGAGCTTGATTGAATATCAAACGTGGACTCAATTCTGAACTAGTTATCGTAACATGGATATAATACAGCATAATATTTATTTTAAGAACATTACCAACACTACGTTATCGGCTTCAGTCAAACATCACAAACATTAATCAATTTTAGATCGATTTCAACAAAGGGACGGAAAAATAAAGTTAGGTTTTATGCATATGATTGAAAACAAATAAGTCGGTATAGAATATTATCCAACTGAATGCTAATTAATCAAATATCTGCAACGTACTATTGAGCAATATAATATACTGGATATGGAAAAAATTTAGTTTATGCTGTTATTATTAATCGTGTGTTATTAATCGTGTCGATATGGCACCATACAATATTTTTCGAAAAGTCTAGATTCCATAGAAACATTTATTAGCAATGTTCGATGGTTTCTGATTTTGTGATTTTTGCGTTCTACCCTGCTTGGGAAGGTAATAGTGCAAACAGTTATCAAAATAAACAAAATTTAATTTTGTTGTTGAGGTTGAAAATTGAATACAAGACACAAATACTATGTCTGATCTGAGACTTTTTCTTACGAGTACTTGATGTTGAATCTAGTCCATATAACGGTGAAATGGAAAATAACTCCAACAATTGACTCAATTTTCTTTATTATTCATGATTTTCTTTTTCATTTCATTTGACTGAATTATTGTACAGCAGACGATAATTCAGGATTGGAGCGGTATTTTTCCGGCCTGTGTATGCGCATCTATATACTTGGTATATTCTCTGTATTTTCCCGAGGGTATCCGTTCTCCACCCTGTTCACCACACGAATCTCCAGTATATACACAGAGAATATAAGCGAGGATGTCGAGATTTATAGCTTCCACTTGTATTTTCTGTATGTAAGACTCGCCCGACTCGTCGTCGGCGTCCTCGTCTTCGTTGTCGTTGCCGTCTTCCGTCGCTCATTCTTTTATGCCTTGTGCGATCGAATGTTTGAGAAAAAAGGGAAAGAAGGATACAAACAGCTGAAAAAAATAAAATAAAATGAAAATGAAAAATCGACAGATGGATAAACGCGCGAGTGCGGCAACCGTGAAGCCACCATTGCTTCGAATAGCGTAATAGTTTCTACTTCCAGACCCTGACCCGGGGCCAAGCGATAAATCGCATCTCGGCCGCACTCGGGCTATATCATGGGACCCCTAAGGATTCGCGCGCACTCCTGCGGGCACCTCACCGCGCAATTCATCGCGCCCTCCTCTCTTCTTCAAGTATATATATACTCTTAATGTGGTGGAATAGGGAGAATCGAAATGCGATAGAACAAAAATAAAATATAAATAAAATAGCGTCAAGATCAGGCCTGGCTCATTGAACTCTGGATGAGTCCGTGACGAAGAAAACGTTGACCTTTACCTTTTACTCGGAGTATTTTATGTACACGCCATTATTGCATTACATTTTTATTAGTATTAAAACGATCTTATATTGATTGTGATATAACGAATGAGAGAAGATGAAAAATTAGCAAATTGTATCGAACTACTTTACCATACTTTTGTTCTTTATGTGAAAATGAAATTTTACGAACGCTAGGAAGTCTCTCAAGAATATTTTCTATCGCACTTGTTTCCATGATTCATCAAATGAACATAAACTTCACGAGGATGATTTGGTGTGAGATTCAGGTCTTCCTTTATAATTCGATAAGTGGCGACACTGAGAAAAGTATTGAAAAACAGAGTGATAGTGTCGATTACTGTATTATATTACGGTTAATTTAATGATTTTAAGATGTGAATTCAAGTATCTGAACTCGTAGTACCATTATTTCTATATCCCAAACGTATTCACGACATGTAAGAAGTTGGTTCTTGATAAAACTATCTCTATATGTACAGGCTTCTTCATTCCAAACAGGATGAACGATGAGGCTTCGATAATTTATTATTTTTTGAGATGTCTTGAATACTTCATCAGAGAAATCACGGTATTTGGTTAGTTTTAAATCGTGCATTGGTAAAAGAATCCATTCGGGATTGCTAATTATCGAATAATAATCTTGGCGGAATACCAAAGCGAAATAATTAGATAATTCACTCGGCCACATCGATGAACGTTATGTAGAATGCAACTTGAAAAGATATGTAGACTTAACGTTGATTGTTGAGGTGATAGGTAGGAATGATGGAGTTGCTGCAGACCGAGATCAAATTGACAGATACTAATGAATAAATAATTACGCATAATTATTGATTGTTCATTAAATAAGTACTTGTACTGCTTTCTGGTTACAATAGTCGGTTGGTTGAAGTTAATTACTCTGCTCTCGGGGCACAATAATCGATTTGTTGAAATTGACGTTTTTGCCATCGGATTACAAAGGCCGGTTGTTTGAATTTGGTTGCTTGTATGGTTTCTTGCGTTTACTCATTAGGTGTTCTTTACTGCCGATATTTAGACTCACTCGATTAGTTCAAGTGAACTGAATGTTGAATGACACTGAATGGTACTGAGTGACTCTGACAGGTTCTATGTGCCCGAGACATTTTATAAGATTGACGTTAGATGCGATTTGAATTTCTTGGACTGTGTCTGAGATGAAGTAACTGGCCCGGAGTGGGTTAGTTTTCGAAGCAAACTGCCTCTGGGTCACTAAACGCAGTGGTTTTTATACCCACTGCGATGGTGGGCATTGGATAAGCGAATTGGGTGTTCCTCTGATGTCGAGAGGTAATCTTCATAAGGAGTTTTTATTATCATTCAATTGTCTCATATGTCAGGCGTCAGAGAAAAACCAGAGAGGGTGAAGTTGTGCCCATATTTGTCTCTTAGTAGATGCACATGTGTCGGGAAATTAATATTGGGGATAAATTTCCAATTAGGACACTAGCGTACTTATTTTCTTCCAACGAGAAGAAATTCGTGGTGGGTTAAAACAAGGACCTCATTAAAACAAAGACATTGATAATGATTCATGCCGAGCAAAAATCGTATTGGGCAAATGTATTGGGCATCCTAAGAGGTATTCGGTGAATAGACGAGAAAGAATTTCATATCATGATCCGGATTGACCTTTGACCATAACCGGGATTATTCGGCCGTGTAATAGTGCTTTTCTATTGGTTGTAACGGCGACGGCCTTTGATCGCACTATATTCCCCTTCGATGCATGATTTTAAGGGTGTGCGTAATAGTAACAAATGTTTCATTCAAATTCCGGAAAAAAAAGAAATAACAAGACCAAACAAAAATACAAGGGATGCCACTCAAGCTGTTATACGATGAAATTTCTTATCCAAATGCCTGAGTTTCCAGGTAGAAATAGCTGCAAAATAATATTGAGCCCGACAGTGAATAATAAATATTGAAGAGCACAGAATTTAGCATAGCAAACCAGAATTATTTATATAATATTGAATTAATATGAATGTCTCTTGTTTTTGCACCTTCGGCTTGCGACGCAAATGTCTGTTTACATTCTTGACATCGTCTAAGACGCACGTCGATTCCGGTATATTTTCTTCATTCTTCACTCATTTAAATTTTATTTCCTAAACCCGAATTATTTACAGGTAAATTCATAGAGGTGAACGAGAAATCATAAACAAAAATCAAAGAGAATGTTTTCTAGATATTCGTCGTGAGTGGCGGCGGGGTCATGCATTTTCCCTATAACGAGCAGGGCCGGTACCACATGTTTGAAATACTCAATGCCACACTTACCCCCACCCCCCGATCTCATCGAATGTTTCGTTTGCACCCGGATTGCTGTGGCGCTTGTATGTGTCACACCAATTGGCGTTTAGATTGATACTGCAGATAGTTCATAAATAGATTTTATTATAGTTTCAAGGAGATTTCAATTTTGGAGATCTAAAAATAGTGTATGTGTCATTGATAACAAAATGTGTGGTGTTTGAAATTAGCGGTATCGAAACTTTAAACATTAGAGGTATCTTCTTATAGTCATAAGTTTATGACATTCGATAAACATGACGTGGAAATGAAAATGATGTCACGTACACTTACAGTAATTGTTGAATTATTTCGAGTATTTCGGGAATTGCTACTAAATATCTAATCGCATGTTGTTTGTACAAGAATAAAGTACGGGTGAAAATATTGCGTTCATATGACAGCGTTTATGATGTTCAGTTCTATATTTCATTATTCACTTTCTTTGTTCGTGTCACTCTAATTCGTATCGTCGATCATGAAAATATAGATATGATTAAAGAAATGTGGATGTTTATCCAAACGGTCAGCTTATAAAGTCGAGTCCCTATATAAAAGCGAGAAATCTTACCAAATAGTATCACAATTATATCGAACTGTGCTTTTGATCGACTATCTTGAGCTGACCGAAAATGTTTTGTAGCCTATTCTACTTGACTGTGACTGAATGCGCGCTCGTTCAGGGAATTTTCATTACATGATGTATATATTTTTACTTCTCTCTTCACAATTATCATCGCATGCATATTCAATGTTTCTTTGTCTGTCCGAAAATTTTTCACATTCACATTCAGTTGTTTATATGAATGATTTTGTACAGTCTTCTGAAATTCTTGTGAAATCTGTTGATGATTCCGAAAATGAGTCATAATTTACGAATTTTACAAAAAATATCTGGCCTATTTTGTTCGGTATAAATTTGGAATAGATTACAGATATTTGATGATATGGTTCATTTCAGTAAATAACGTATGACTCCATTCATTTTCATGATATAGAGATATATGTTCTTGTGAGCATGTTGCAGTGTTGTATCCACTCGGCTGAAGGAAATTATATTCATGAAGATGATTGTATAGTGGTTGGCGATTCAAATAATTTTTGATTTTCAAATGTTTCAAAGGCATTGTCAGATCGTGTTTTCAACGATGGAAAGTATCATTGAATGGACGAAGATGGAGTAGAACCGTATCCGGGTTACACTGCCATCGGAAACATAAGAGAAGACCAATCCATGGTATCTGCGTACGAAAAGAATCATGGAATGAAAACAAGTTTATTGAAGCACCGCATGCATCTTCAATGCAGCTTAGAGGTGAGTAATCACCAACCTGATTTCAGCCCAAACTTGTCAATTTGGCCGCCCTTCACAAAAGAAACTCATTATGATTTATCGTCACTGATTCTGGAAGCTTCGACAAAATTTCGAACTTATTCTAGATGAATTGTCGAATGATGACGCACGAAAAGAAAATTAACGAGAAAAAAACACATATTGATAATGATAGCATGAGCGACAGAGGGTGTTATAATTTATTTATTTTTTTTCACGAAGGACGATAACGGATTTTTATACCCTGGTGAGCCAAGTTACACTTCGCAAGAACATATGCAAAGAACCCGGTGTAACTTCATGGTGACTGTGTACAGGCAGATTTTGGAAGTGAATGGGGAGATTCAGAAGAATAACCAGATTTTGCAGCGCTCATTACCGCAACTTGATTTTTCATACGGTGCATGAGTCTTACTTTTCAACATTCATAATAGACACATCAGTACGATGAATCATGGCAAGTTGTTATCATTTCCCAAAATACAATTCCTTTCATACACTTGAAAAACGACGTTAGTCGCACGAAAATACTGCTGTTTCCGTTTGTACATATTCTTAATGGAAGAAGACGTATCTCTACCGATAGCAAACAGACTCGTACAGAACTCAAATACTACTCTTACGATGGGGCTCAAACTTCTCCAAACAATTTGAAATTCTGTTACGTATGCATGCATTTGATATATTGGTTATAATGTTTGTATATTTTGTTTCCTCGCAACGCAGATTGTCATGAAAAAAAAATAAAATTGTGCAACGATGAATTATGTAGAAATTGACTATCCTCATTTCATAATGCTTCAAAATAATGAATCCGATGTTTTATAATCTAAGGTGACGCAGCGGAAGTTAAGCTGTCTTCATTATCTGTTCTAGTTCCCAAAATGCCCTTCAAAACAATACTTTGTTTCCTTGTCGTAGTGAAAAGTTCAGTGAATAGACTGAAGCAAATATTGTCATTGAACACAAAAGTTTCAACCTAAATTCAGAAAGTATGAACATAACTTCACATATCATCATGTTGATGTGAAAATGATGATAATGCAATGTTTTAATTTTGTTTTTTCGAAATTTGAGAAGCGATATTCGCCTATTTCATCTCAACGATCCGTCATCTACGTCTTAGTCAGTGAATTCACATCTGGGAGATTGCCACTCGGAGTTACAATAATTGGCAATGTGATATCATTTTTTCCTTACATTACAGAGAAACTATGTCGAACTTCGGATAACGTGCGGCTATAAATTCACTGTATCATATTTACGTATTTTCATTAATCGATCTATTATTGTATCTCGGGAGTTGAAATATTGCGATGAGACGACATAATTTTGAAAATAAGGTTAGACTCAGAAAACGTACTCTCTAAATTTACGATAGTTGATAATGAATATTGTAGAACAGCGGCATAATTAGGAGAAAGGAATATTTGATTTCCTCTGTGAAATCAACATGTTTTAAATGGAAACTTTCATCATTATGCTCGTATAAAAGTTGACCTCGCACAGAATTCATTTATTAATCATTCCATCACCCTTCTATAGGGCTCAATTTGACGTCCTTATTCCACTTGTATTTGAATTTTAGGCACAAATTTGAATCATTTACGATTAAAATATCCGAATTATAATGAAATGAGTCAAAATTTGTGAAAGTTCTGATGTGACTCGAAATTTTCATGAAATTTCTGTTTTGTCTCGCTCTGGGTTAAATCTCCGTTTCGGTGTTTGCCATCTGGATTGATCTCATTTTTATTTTACTAGTAAAGTCATTTTTGGTGTTTTTGGATTAGTATTCGTATCAATAGTTCATGTATCTTACGTTACATAACAGAAAACAGGAAATTTTGAGTGCCACTTCATGAAAGTACGTCGATTAGATTCTGCATCAACCCGTTCTGCCACTTGAATTTTTGGCAGAATTGAGATGATCTACTACCTCAGAAGAAACTCTATAGTGGTATAGTGGTATTCTACTTGATCAATCTATGTCGCACATGATACGGGTAGAGATCGGAAAAAACCGCAGTGGTAATTGAATATAACAGGATAATCATCTGAGAGGAACAGTGGAAATTTTACTGAAGATGGGGGAGTCCCATAATTTACAATGGTAAACTGGGATGCCGCATTCACTATGGATAGCAGAGGGGCAACATTTGTATCGTTATGATCAATTTTAATATCTCTTTATGAGATTAGTGGCGAAAATTCGCAAAAAGTACATTGAGCACACGGCTATTTGAGGAATTAACAATCGAGAAAGCTGAACCGCAACAAACACGCTCGACGTGTACATGATGGATAAGTCACCAATGTTCATAACAGCGAGAATTATGTTCACCTGATAAAATGTCGTTCCGTTACTGATTTCTGTGAGAAGAAAATTTTGGGGAACGAGCCAAATCTATTCACTGAGATGAAAAAACGATTTAAGCAAATTCCTAGTTCAGCAAATGTATACCGATCAATTCTCAAGCTATCATCACTTTAACAAATATCATACAAGGATAAATGAATTCTCATTAAAGCTTCGTTGGAATCAGCGACGTCAAATACCATTTCAGAATTGACCTTCATATGTTTCGCTCTTCCCATCTCATGATTTCATTTGTTATCACAGTCCCAATATGATGCTGTAACTACATCATCAACAAAAAGAAGCTGCAAAATGTTTGTACACAGTTAAATAGTTTAATTATTTCCGGAACTCTGCTCACATAAGCAGTAAAATTTAATAAACAACCGCATAGAAAAATTATCCGCATTTCTGATATCATAAAATTTATATCATTCATTTATTTATTTATCTAGCTCGTTTTTCCATTCAACTTTATCAGCCATCAAAAGATTGTAAAACAATGTTGTAACATGCTGCCCATATAGATGAGAATAAACTTTAGACTCTGTGGTTTCTCTTGTCTCTATTCCACTCCCAACTTTCCTTATATACAGCTTTATTTCCTTTTCTCTCCCATTCTCTCTGTTCTACCACCTACCTCTTTCTTTTCTTTCTTCAAAGTACTCCAATAAAGTTCCATGAAAGCGGAGAAACATCGTTTGGATATCTCACTTCCTATACAACGTATATATTGTCGCACAGTTTGCTCCACGCGCGCGTGTCTCATTCGTGCCAAGTGACTCCCTCGGTTTATGACACTGTTCGCATACTATCCACTTATACCTATTTATACACATACGTAAACATATATGCATATATGTATATATTTTCTATTTGAATGGTTGGTATCCAATCCTCTATGTCGTTTGTCTTTGCTTCAGGCATCACTTCTGCTTCTTCTCCTTCCTTTTCTTTCCCTATTTCTTCTTCTTGTTCTTCTACTCCTTCGTCGTCGTTGTTGTATATACCGGTTGAATAACGAGAATGTCTTTTATTGCACTCCCTAATGCATGTTTGTCTTCTGACATGCAACGGACAATGCATAAGATTTCAAATATATACATACTCGCGCTTGAATAATACTTGTATTTGTTTAACTCATAAGTTTGTACATTCGTTTGTTTTATCTATTTTTGCCATAAGATATAATGGCAAAATACCTTGGGAAATATTTTAACAACAGTATGAATGGCGAAAGATAATTAAGTAAAATTTTTTTCCAATAGTTGTCATGCAATTACGTTGATAGGCAAATAATTGTAAAGAATACTTGGAGTAATTTGTGCTTGTTTCACTTTTCTTTTGGCAGTGGATGAATAAATGAATTGTGTGTCGTGAGTTCAAGTTGAACAGTGTTACTGTCCAATTGTGGTTTGAATAAGAAAATGTCACATCTCATTTGTCTAATCATTGTTGCGGTTGTCCCACTGACTAGCGTAATTTTAACGAATAATTCACCAGATATTCGATAATTCATCTCTCATGTATTTAATATATTTTGTATCGCTGATTTTCTCTGTTGTTCTTTTCTAGACGTATGTGTACCAATCACAAGTGGTACAAAAATATGTTAGTTATGTTTCGAATTCATATGTTTCGATGCATGTGAAAGGAAATACTAAGGACTCTGAAGGCGAGATTTTTCTAGTATTTCACGAAACAGTTGTCAAGACCGATAATTATCAGGTACGAAAATGACTTATTCCATTTTTTTGATTGGTACACACGGATTATTATGAACGAATTCTTATTCTTTCTTCATCAGATACATGTTCGACTGGTTAATGAAGATGGAGAACAAGTGCCTGAAATGAACACGAAGAATAATTTGTGCGATCAACTAGATTTAGAAACTGACAATCGGAGAGTATTTTCTCATACGAACGTGTTCGGACTTAGTGGTCGCCGTTGCCCCATTCCTGAGAGCGATGTAAGTGAATTTGACAAAACATTCCAAGTTCTCATATCGTATGCATGAAATTATTATCTCATATTCATTTGATTAAAGTTTTCCATTGCTTACTATCGCCTTTCTCCTTAACCTGCCACTATATGTCATCCATGCATATCTTCCCCAGCTTTATGCAAAAACTTTTATGAAAATTGACCAGTTTACAGAATTATCAATTATTTAAATGAATACAATTGGTTGTTTAAATTCCCACCTAATATACAGGTCCGAAATGAAACTGACGCAATTCCATTCGATTGGCCTATCGAGCACACCTTCGATACTGACATTGGCTGTGGCCTTCATGATTATCAAGTGACGCTATCCAAATGCGATTATTCAGAATATGATTGCAAAACACTGATAAGAGGTGGTGTCCGGTCATACTTCTTTAGTGATGCCTGTGATAACAGTACTAAAGTAACGGCAAAAAAGTTGGACATTATTGAACTTCCCGATCATGATCCATAATTTATCTGCAAAAAGATTACATTGGCTCATGAAGAACAATTCCATTAGAGAAAAAAACTTTTATTATCTGCCTATGTGTATGATAGTTCAATAAAATTGACTGATTGGAGTATGTTGTTATGGTGTACGCATCCGTTGATTGAAAATTAAATTTAACTTCACCAGGAATAATTCAGTAGCTCCGTACAGCGCTCTGTTGAATGTATAATCATGTGTAATAACGTAGATAAGCAAATAATATAGTCAAGCTATACTCAAATTGGTCGAAGTCAAGACCTCCGCTATTCCTCATCGATTAGATAATTGTGGCAAAGAAAGAAAATTAAAAAAAAAAAATTAAAAAAAAATCAATAAATATAATTCGGGAAAATGTAACGCATGCATTGACGTCAGTAAACAAAAGAAAATGGATGAGAATTAAAAAATATGGACATATTCACATTTGTCCAAAATTATATCTGCTCTTATTCATTTGATCCAGAGTTAAAATAGAATATTCGACTATATTCCATACTCCAATTAGGCCATGGCAAATTCAATTGTTAGCTATTCATGTCAAATTTTGCATCATTGCTCATCACGAGCAATGAGGAAAAATGCAGTATCATACGAGGCGGCATCAGTGCGATAAATTCCCAATTGTTTATAATTAATTTCTTAAATCCTTAAGGGAGTTTTATTTTTCATAACATAGTCGAAATGTCCAACGTTTCCAAGTGAAATTGAATCATAATTATGAATAGTAACTAAATTTGTAATGTTGCTCGTTCAAATAATAAAGATTTTATGGCAAAATTGATGTCTATTATGGCTCTAAATTTAAAAACACTCAAACTACTCATAAATTTTCTATTTTTGAATTCGATTTTATGGCGCATTATGATAGTATCACTGTAATATTTAATCACATTGACTCTCATTCCAGACAGATCAGTTAAAAGAAAAACACGTACAGATAACTCGCAGCGGTAGTTACATCGGTGATTCTTTTGAATGTCTTTGTGTTTATATGGAGTTTATGACAATACTGCAAATTGTAGTGCACTTGATTGTCGAATAATTTACAGCTTTCTTCATGTATTATCTGGACGAGACAAAGATAAATTCTCAAACCGTATTCAATGCAATACAATACAGTTCGTGAAATGAGACAAAATGTATACATTATAGAGCCGATCAATATGAGGACACGACAATCATCAGTGCAACGCTGAATCACGCTCTCAAATCCAATCGTATATTTTGCATCATTTCAGTCATTAATCGTCACGGAGTACATCAATTATTCCGCAAGGATAAATTCAACAGCACATTTATAATTTTTTTTTTTTTTTTCCAGGGAAATCCTCGAAATTTTGAGTTTCATCTTAGTTATAACGAAGAGTAATTCTTACATAAAGAAGAAGACTTTCTACAACTCATGCAAGATATATACTCAAAACAATAATATTATAATGTGCAAACTCATATCGCCCTAGAGTTGAGGGTCGAGGTCGTCGTCTCTTACTCCCCCCGCATCCTTCGTCTTCCGAACCTTCCTCTCTTCATACTTCTTGGAGTAATGGTCCACGAGATCGTGGCGTCGGGGTCGGGCTCCGGTGAACCGTACATGGAATCTTAGATTTCAGATATATCCCCCTTGGCTTTCCTTTACCCTTCTGACTCCCCTCCTCCGCCTTCACTCAACATATCCCCTTACTCGTCCATTACTTCTGAATACAAACTCACACATATTCTTATACATAGACATAGACATTTTCTCTCCCGCAGGACAACCTGCTTCGTCCGTTATGCATTATAATTGTTCACGACCGATCGTGGTCAACGATACGCTACCGATAATGGGCTCTGACCTGTCCAAGCTGGAGCGCAAGTCTTATAGCGGGTCTGTTCATAAATATGTTAGCGAGGTACACATGCATTGAGACGAGAGAAAAAATATCGTATTAATCATAAATATTTAATGGAACAAAAGATGATTAATAAAATTGTAATCGCAACAATTCTTACTTGACTCACTATTCGTTACTTTTTCTGTTGGGTATGTTGGACATTCCCGTAGAAGATTTAATTCAGATAAACATCTGTAACGGATTCCTCAATCAAGAGGCAATTCTGTTCATCACTCATGGTAAAGTGCGATGGAGATGACACTCAAGTGATTGAATGTTTTAATAAAAATTTTATATCTACATTGATTCCAAAACTTTCGCTCCTTCATAATACGTGATGTCATTTTTCAAGCAGTAAATATGAAGTTAGATTGCCACATTACCGCAAACATCATGCATGATAGAGCGATGGATATATTGCGACGTCTAATGGATTTCCGCTGCTTTCGTCTCCCCGAAAATTCATGAAATTGCTATAAAGGATAGTTTCGATGCTCTGAAGTATATGGAAATTATAGTAGGGGATTCGATTCACGAAATTATAAAGAGGAAAGTTGCCGTCTTCAAATCTTGAGCCATCGCAGTATTTTGACGGTTATATTTACCAAAAGTTTAATCTCGGACTATCTTTGCGATTCAATATAAGAAGGAGAATCTAAATTCTGTTGTCAATTCAACTCTGTTATCGCTTGTGGAATTCGAATTTTCATCCTACGGCAAATTGCTGTTGTCTTCGTGCAAGTTTCGTTCGCCAATACTTTGCCATAGATACGTTTTCCATATAACTAACCACAGAAAATAAAGTCACTTCAAGATCTGAAAGTTTACTAGAAAACCACTGTTCGCATGAATTCGTTCATAATTTCCTTGATTAAGGACTACAGTTGGTTTGTACAATCTCCAGTTTGGTTCCCGTAACTATTTTTATTCTCTCCCATGATGCGATGAAGAAGAAGAGAAAGACAAGTGACGTTAGACTAACATTGAGAGAATCTTGTTGGATGTTGGAAAAATGTTCACAAAGATAAAAAAAAAAGGAGAAGGAACGATGAACGTTGAAGTGAACAAAGAGAGGGAATATATGTATGAATGCGTGTATGCATGTGCATGTGAGTTTGTATGTATGAAGGACAAGGGAATGCAAAGATGGGGGAGAGGATACGAGCAGCGACCATCGCCGTTGTACTTGGTAGGAGTCCAAGAAGGCGATTCATTAGTCGAATAACACGGAAGTGTTGTTGAATATAACCACGCGGCTTCCCTTCGCGTTCGTGTTCGGGTTCGCGCGCCTGCTCTCGACGAATATATATACATGTGGTGAAACATACGTGTGTGGTCCTTTTAGGTTGTATTTATGGGCGAATGTCTAATCAACTTCGTTGAAGTTGTCGTGCGGCTGTGCCTGCTTCCGTTCAGATGCAATAGAAGAAGATTTGTATTAATTTCTTTCAAATTTATCTTCATTCCGATTGCAGCAACAAAAAATATGGATTGCACTTACTTCATATCAATGAAACTTGTAGAGCTCTTGTTTCATTCTTAATAAACATTTAACTAATATGAAAAATATTAAAGTGAAGAATCCGATGATCAAATGCAAATATTTTTAGTTGAATATAAATGAACGATTTTGTTGAGAAGTGTTACAAATATTGTTTTTTTTACATTGAATAAACTTCTGAATCCGTTTATTCCTCAATTTTTTTCTAAGAACATAAAGACATTCGAGAAATTCTTCAATACTTTCACTCTATTTTGGTGAAGCAAAGAAAGAACAATTTAAATATATCTCGGTGAGAAGTTCGAAAAAATTGGAATGAGAAACATTTGAAATGCCATTCTTTTCTTTTTTTTTGCGATACAACAGTTTAAATGCCCTTGAATAAAGGACAATCCATACAGAATTATTCTAACAAATAGTCCACGAGGAAACAATTTAACGTCCTTTGAATCATTGGAATTAATGCGATTGAAAGTGTAAAGACGAGAATTGAAAACTCGAATCGTTTATTTTCTCCCACTTGTCGAATTCTCATTGTACTCTATCTGTACGTTCCCTTTGTACTTTGTTAGAATTTCAAAATTATCAGGAGTGGTTGACAAGAGATGGCCCACAAAGAAATCATTGATATTCAATATGGTAAATTTTAATAGCAGATTCATTATGGTTTCGGAACCAACTCTATGGAAGTAGAACGGATACGACCTACAGAGTTTTTTGTGACAAAAATTGGAACCCACATGAAATGCTGTATCTGTCTCTGTTGCACGAAGTCTGTATCAATTTATTTTCGCGAAAAAACTATTACGTAAAACGTGTGTATAGGAATTTCTATGAAATAGTTAATGTTAAGCGGTTTTGGAATCAGTAGGTAGTGAAGAATCCTGTTTATCAACCACAGGACTGCATAGTGTGATGATTAGAGTGAGTGATAATTATATACATAAAAGAGTGTATCTGCTGCCGTCGCATACGAAAATTCATGATCTATAACATTAGCAACCATATCAACTTACGAGACAAAAGCTCTGTTGAAGTGGAACCGTTTGGAGCTAATAGGATGTTCTTAGGAGCCCTATTTTAGTCACAACAAATTAGCTCTTGAATACCCATATAAGTAACATTCTTTCAAAATATTCGGGTCATCCTTGTGAGATGCCTCTTAAACCAATTTTCGAATAGTTCATTAAGATAGGGTGAACCTTTCGAATTTTGAGGGTCTACAAAGCTTTTCACGGTTTCAATATTGAATTGGGTTGCGTAACAACATATCCGCGGACAAAATAACCGCAACAAAATATCCGCAGACAAAATAACCGCAACAAAATATCCGCAGACAAAATAACCACACGACAAAATATCCGCGGAAATAATAACCGATGAATAAAATATTTAAGGACAGAATGTCCTGAAAATGAACATACCACTGATATGAATTCATCACATCGAAATTTGCATAGTTAAAATAACAGTAAAAGAAAGTTATTAAAATAATAATTTTATAAACATTTATCATTTAATTCATTAAATACCTTATGCGAAAATACATATGATTATAATAATAAGTCTTATGGTATTTATTTTTCGAATAATATTTAACTAACAGCCTTTTTGAAGCCCCAATCTTTGATCATCAACTATTATATGTTTTTGTTAATATTAAATCACATGAAATTGGAAATTTCAATTATAAACAACAAAATAAATTATTAATAATAATACATATAATGAAAAAAATTAATATCAAATAATTTATTTAAATTAAACAACGATATATATATATGTATCGAAATCCATAATATGTTATACATATAATTATAACCTACAATATCAATTGAATTTTTTTACGGATATTTTGTCTCACGGGTTTTTTGTCAACTGATATTTTTTTACGGATATTTTGTCTACGGATATTTAAGCGTGTCACCATTGAATTGGCATGTGAACGTTGCAAATTCTGGAAAAGGGTAGCGATTCAGTAGCTACTCGGATCTATTATTCTTTTTGTCAGAGCAGATACTCCTAATTGATATATTCTGCTATTACATCTATATATGCTGATTAATTGCCTGAAAAAATTCCCATGGAAGCTGTGACTACATGAAAAGACACCTACACTACTTTGATGGGTAACGTTGATAAACATGTGCTGCACAAAATACTTGACTCTCAAACATCACATAGCCAATATATTTAGAACTGCTTATTGTTATTCTCGAAGAATTGCTTTAGCAACAAGCAGATTTGTGAAAATATGCTTGTGTATCGCTGCAGTTCCGTTTAAAATTTCGGGTATACTTGATACTATTCGCTCCGTTGCTTTGGTCATGTCTCGGTCATTAAAATAAAATAGAATTTTATTGTTTATTATTCTGCTGTTATACTCAACATTTCTCAATCGATCATGTCCATCATACATGATCAGAGATGCGAATGCTTTATACTCCATTTACGTGCACAATGACAATTCATCTTATCCAATGGCATAACAATAAAATCTCGAAAGACTACGACACACTATCAATCATTTTAAATTGGCCGAGTAGACGATGACACACCCACAAAATCAGATGGAAAAATGTTGAACCCCGATTGTTTTATCAGCAAAAAAGAATGCCTACGCGTGCAGGTGAATCAATCAGTATATGCGGTGAACAAGAAATAAAATTATTCCGTACCGCCTTAGACTATCCCAAATCTACTTGCATCGAAAAATTAGGGAAATCACAATTTGTATGCTGTTGATTCCATTTTATAATTATCTACTCAGTCATGACATTGCAGGAAATTGTTGAAATTTCACAGTTTCATTCGAAACTTGATTTCGTTAAATGTCTCACCTTCGAAATGTGGCTGTGTTCAACGAATGTTAAATCTATTTTGAAACAAAATTTTTAAAATTACATAGTTCTGAATTTCATATCTCTTATAATAATGCAAACAACGGCAACAAAATATTATGTGGATGTTTGTGATTCGACACACCATCACTTGGAAAACATAGAATATAATCGTATTCAAAATTCTGCGGAAGGAAAATAGCAAAGATCTTAAACCAACGTTCATTCTTCTATTTCGAACGTTGTTCGGAACGGTAACTGCAATAAAAGGCGACATTTTCCGATCATATAACGACCTTGGAGCTTTTTTTCCTACAATAAATAGAATAAACAATAAATAAACATTAAACCATGGATAAAAAAATATTCACCGATTTGAATTATGCTCTTGCATCGGTTGTCGTCTTAAACTTCCACGATTACGAATGAATTGAAACGCTCCACCGCCAACTCCACTTGGCGTAGCTCTTTTCTCGTCTTTATCTACTGTCATTTTATGTGAGAACCACTGCTCCTTCATCGTCGTTGTCGTTGTACTTCTTCTCATCGCGTCCTCCATACTCCAACCACCCTTTTCTTATCCACTATGTTCTCGGTTCGTTCGCCCTGCGAGTTTTTGTTTCACTGTTTTTTTTTATATTTCTTTTTTTTTTTTTAGGGCTACCTTTTTCCCAGCGCTTAAGAGAAGGCCCACACGATTCACTGTTTCTCCCAACGTACTCTTAGTAGTGTGTGTGATGACGACAAAGTTACGTTGACCTCACAATTATATCGTTCCTGACTTTTATACTGTGTTCATCGTTTTGATTGAATCTAATTTTTGATGTCACTCGAAAGTTGAACGGGCACTCCATAGTGACATTCTTGTGAAAAAAATGCCTTCACAACACTGTACTTGTCCATTCCAGCTTGTCCTATCACTCAATTATGATGATACGTTGAGAAAGAGGAGAAAAACAAATAGTAGAACACATCCAAAACAACCAAATCAAATAATTTCAAGTATATCCAATACAGACCATTATTCACACTTATCTATTTTCGCTCTTGAAATCACTGGCGCACATTAACAAAAAGCAGTACAAATTTAGAAAAAGAAAATGTTTTGAATTACTGTATTGAAAATTCTATTCATGAAAGAAAACAAGTCCAGAAGCAGAAAAAAAAGACAAATACAAAAATTAAATGAAGTAAAGCAAAGAAGATATGGTCGATTGGTTCTTGAAGTCGAATTACACAATTGTTCTAAAATGAAATCAAAGAAAAAGAAAAAAGGTTCAGACGGTTCGTGAAAATTGGTATGATAAAAGTACATGGGAGCTTATATATATACGAATAGCACGCGCGTCCTCTTGCTAGCAATAAAAGCACGTAGGATCAGTGTGGCGCGCCGAGAGGGACTGCCCGGTATTTTCTCTCCTCTTCACCTTGTTCGCCTTCTCTTCGAGCATCGGTGAGTCCGCCACGGCTTAGTCCTCCGCGGTTTCTTCATGTCGTTCGCTTTCTTACCCCCTCTTGCATGACTTTATACTACATATATACCAAGAGCACGGTTATGTGCCTTTATTTTGCCCATCTACTCAAGGGCCGGAGCTCCTGCTTCATGATATGTAATTGTGCGCAAGGACAAAATATATTGTGGTCTCTATTGCTCTTGTACTTGTTTGTACGTTTGAGTAAGAATGGCGCGTGCTGCTATGAGATGTAGGGAAAGTTTTACAGGGAAACAATTATTGAATTTATTGGGGAAGTAGAATTTCGAAACTGTGAAAATTGTATTGCACTTCGAAGGGTCATGATTTTTTGGATACTAACAAATTTGCAGTTATTGACAATTATCTTTTATATATATATATACATACACTCATGAAGCCGTTTTCTTATATGTAGAACATTAGGACATTCATAGATGGGACAAAATGAAAATCAAAACATTAACTCATCTCTACTGATCCACAAGAACAATGAGGTTAGCGATTTACACCTTTAGTTGAAATACGAATTTTCCATTGTTACAATTGAGTTGCAAGCAAATGGTTCATAAAAAATTATCAGTTCTACAGTTATATCTACTCATGAAATATCAAAAATAAAAAACACAATGTTTTTTACGAGCTATCGACATAATTTGTCGCTATCAGAAATGAAATATAACTGAGATATCAGCTTGACAGTGTTGAAGTCAATTGGGAATTGTAAAGGAATTGCAACGCTCACTCTAGAAAAAATAGTTCGAAATCGTTTGAAGAAAACTTAAATATGCAAAGCTCAATTCATACGGATTCATCTCCCGAACCATAAAATAATTGGAATTACTGTTATGTGTCGAGAACTTATTTGACACAGACATTCGTTTCGTATTATCATTTCATGATATTGATTTCCGTCACAAAGTCTGTGAAATTTGTCTTTCACATGAGTACAAAATAATTTTTCATAGAGATGCGCCCTGATACTATATTTATAGATAACATAAATTTAATTAGGTATACATATAGAAAAACGGTATTTCGTGGTTATAATTTTTGCAAACCTCGATCAAAATGGCCACCACTGGCTAATCGCGCAAAGGCAGTGCCAACTTCCGCGTGGCGTTTAGTAGCGATTAGCGCTAGCCTTCCCGATATAAACACAGCGGGGGAGCGGCAGAACGATTTCCAGCATTCCCACGGCCGCGAGACGCCGTCGGGACCCGCCGCAAAGACCACAGAAAATCCGCGCGCGCCCATTCTCGTGTGTATGTATACGCCAACCACCCACATTACGCCCGCCACTGACAAAGGAAATGAGAGATCGCGCAAGGTTTGCACTGATGATATAGAACGTTTGTGGATATGGTAAATAGGAAATGCTAACTCAATTTTTCAGAGTTTATTATTAATTGTATGATGATAAATAATGTAGGAGAGTGAGAGTTTCTAATACTTCGTCGCCAATACTTCTTATGTCACTTTCTCAATCGAATTTCATACTCAATAGAGGAAAATAAGATAAACCACCCGGACTTCTCTATTTAGTCAATAACTCGTTTGGGATTACAATAATATATTTGATAAATTTTTACTGGGAAGTACACGAGCAAATGTTCAGGCTGATACGAACCTTATTTGTATAGTAAATTTGTAAATTTGGCAGAAATAGTTATGTGATTGACAACGTAATTTTTCACCAGGTCTACTAAAATACTTGTGGATACGCAGTAGCTATTATTCAATATCCTTTATGATCATACGGAAAAATATTTAGAATAGATACAATAGTATTTCCCGATAATGTACCTGTTAAACGGGCATATCATCAGATTGGCAGTCCGGTGGTATAATTCATTCATATATGGGACATAATTTGTGAATGATTTTCATCCTTCTGCTAAGAAAATTGAATTAGTTAGTGTCTAATCACATGTTCTGAGAGTGAATGAATACGCCCCATGTAAGGTAAAGGCACCCAGTACTTGAACAATTTTAAATGGTCTTAATACTTGAACAGTCTGAAAAATCTTATAAAATTGAAAAACTCTTGCCGTATACATTAATATTTAATGTATATTAAGGTTACTTGATGTCTTAGTTAATGATATAAGGAAAATTTTTCAATTTTAAGTTAAATATTACAATGTATTTAATATCTAATGATGGGATCATTCAAAGTGTTGATTAGTATTCATTTTTGAATGAAAATGATACTCAAAACCACAATAGAAAAATGGCAAAATAACCCAAAATATTAAAGTACTGAACGAAAAAATTTACCTATCAATAAAATAGATTATTTTGCTTATATTTTATTGTTTGTGAGGTGTTTCAATTTTTTTTAAACATTTTATTTAACCGTCTGAGTATACCTTCCAATTTTTAATGTAAGACCGAAAAGTTGAACGAGATGGCGCCTTGTATTCAAGTATACCGTCTCCCATTTTTATGTAACCGTAGTACTTGAACTATATCTGACACTGGCATAAACAAATATTTTGAAATAGTTTAAAAAATATTTACAACATCTTATAATAAATAAAGAGTGTATAAATAAATAAAATAATAATAGGTTAAACAAAATTGATTAATTTCCGGGCAAGTATTGGTGTATAATAGATGAAAAAAAAAAACATGTTCTAACCCCACACTATAAACAACAGGTAAGACATTTTTTTTCTTAAGCCTAATTATTTATAAATGTATGTGAAACAAAACATACCAGGGTAAATAAGTAAATAAATATACATTGTAAATATTATAATTTATAATTTTTTTGTTTAGAACTTAATGATATTTCATGATATAAAGAATAACAATGCCGAAGCCTAGGATAAAGACTTCTGACCATCAGTCTACATTTAAATGTAGTCAAAAAAATAAAAAGTTGTCTTGAAAGAGTAGTAAAATAAAAAAACCAGTGAAAAGAACTGAAAAATTCTACACCACATAAACTTTGGAGCAAGCCATTACTGCCGCTGGAGGTACCATGAGTCTTACTCAAGCTGCTCGGGAATTCGGCGTTCAAAAAAGTACTTTGTCATTGAAAGTCAGAAACGTAATACCCATTACGTGTAAAAAGGGTCCTTCAACGGTATTGACCAGTGACGAAGAAGCTGAAATTGTCAACTGGATAATGTTCTGTGCTGAAAGAGGATTTCCTATCAACAAAACTCATCTTTTAGACTGTGCACAAAATTATGTTACAGAAAAAAAGCTGACAGAAAACAAGACAAATCTTTTTATAAACAATCGACCAGGAAAACATTGGTACAATGCTTTTTTAAAAAGATACCCGGAATTAAACAAAAGAATCGCTCAAAATTTGATTTCAACGAGAGCATCCGTTTCAGAAAAAGATTTGCGTGAGTGGTTTAATCGAGTACAAGTAACGTTATTGAGGAAAAACTTATTTTCCATTGGACCTGAACGAATTTTTAATTTAGATGAAAGTGCGTTTATGATGGTTCCAAAGGATAATACAGTATTGATAAATAAAGGAGCGAAGGCCGTGTATCAAATCGTTAGCGCCAGCGACAAAGCTAGTGTCACTACCTTGATAACAGCTTCAGCATCCGGTGAATTGGCTCCTCCGATGGTAATGTTTGATTGTAAAACGACTCCACGAAAAAATGTTCTAAAAAATATACCGAAAGGATGGGCAGTAAGACATACTGAGAGTGGGTGGATGTCTTCCAAAAGCTTTTATGATTTTATAAAAAATGTTTTTTTTTAATGGCTGAAAGAAAAAAACTGCACATTTCCCGTAGTTCTTTACGTCGATAGGCATTCGTCACATTGCACCTTACCTGTGGTACAATTTTGCAAGGAAAATAATATTGAGTTAGTATCTCTTTATCCCAATGCAACCCACATAATTCAACCTTTGGATGTTGCATTATTTCGACCTTTAGAAGCGGCATATGCTAAAGAAGTCAGAAAGTATCGGATAGACAATAACATAGTAGATTTCAAAAAATTGATGTTTGTTCCAGTCCTCAAACACGCTTTAGAAGCTATTGATTTAAAAACTATAATTCAAAATGGATTTTCTGCTGCAGGGTTGTATCCCTTTGATGCAAATGCAGTCGATTATAATATTTTGAATAAGACTATTGAAAAAAAGAGTATCCCTGAATCAAGTGAAGACACTTCTAGCACGAATATTGACTCAGAGATACAAAAAAAACGAGATCTATCAAAAGTATTTGAATCTGATTTGATATCTTCAGAAACCCTGGAAATTTTCAAGAGAATGGGAGTAGATTGTACATGGGATGGTGACATCGAATTACGAGGACTTTTTGATTCGTGGAAGAAGTTGAAGCTACTGTGTGGTGGTATAGATTACTAACCTGAGTTTACTGTTTATGACTTTGAAATACATTTTTTGTTTATATGTCATTTATTAATCAATATTTTTATAATTAAGTACACGTAGGTCATGAAGATTGCTTAGGAGAAGTTAAAGAAATTAGTTATATTAATGAAAGTTTTGGAGACAATGACACTATTGTGTTGGATTTACTATTTGATTCTGACTTAAATTTAGAAAGTACTGATATCTTAAGACTAAACGACACACTACAGATTACTAACGAGTTAGTTAATGACTACGATGAGTTTAGTAATCAACCTTCCCTTCCAAATGCTGTTATTGTGTCAACTGAATCCATGTCTAATGGTAAGTTTAATTTTTTTCTTGAATTAATATATTAGTAATACTGACATGATCAAATTGATTACTTATAGATATTAGACCAGATAGACCTGAAAGTTCAATGAAGAACACATGTACTTCACCAACAGATAGTCAGAATAACATTTCAGATCAAGAACAACCTGACTTAGAGGCTCAGAGTGTCTTTTCAAGAATGGAGCTGCCTGACTCGGAAACCAAAAGTGCGATTTCAGCTCCAGAACTGCCTGACTTGGAGGCTCAGAGTGTCTTTTCAACAACGGAGCCGCCTAATCTAGAAGTCCAGAATACCGTTGAAATCGCAGAAATCCCTAAAAAAATATTCACCGATATACATAATATTTCAAATGACAATGAAGGTTTGTAAATATTAATGTATTCTTTACTAATTACTATTGCACAATATAATAATCAATAAATTTTGTAGTTATAGATTTATCGTCAAATACTGTTACTTTTAATGAACCAATGAACATAAAAAAATATGGAGAAACGAAACGCATCTTTCCAGAAAGAAGCTTAACTGTTTCGCCAACAAAAAAAATATCTCCGATGAGTTTGCTAAAGTTTTTCGAAAACCTTGTGTCAACAATGTAAAAAAAAGAAAACGTAAAATGCAACTTGATGAAAACACTCCAATCTGCAGTACTGTTGATGAAATGCTGGAAGCTTTAGAAAAAAAAGAATCGGCTAAACGATTAGAACAAGAACGATTGCAGCAAAGACAGCTTCATCGGGCTAAAAAAAAGGCACTGAAAGATCGAGAGGCTCTTATGAAGCGAGAATTTGATGAAAAAAAAAAAAATTTATTGCACCAAAAAAAAGAGTTAAATGAAAGAATTAAAAATATGAAGAAATTATTTAAATCTACAAACAATGTACTGTTGCAAAATGAATTGCATTCCTTGGAGAGCCAACTTGAGAATTTGGATCGCTTGATTAAAATTGAGGAGCTGGCAATACTACAAAATACACTCCACATAAAAAAAGAAATTGTTCAAAACCGATACTTAGTTAAAAATTTCTAACTTCAATTATAGTCTTATTGGTTTTTAGTTAAAATATATTCGAATGTTTTTTAAAATGCAGAAGTTAAATATATGGTTAACGTTAATTTTATAATTTAATAAATATTTATATTTTGGGCCTAAATTTTCTTATTTTCATTGTAACACCAAGTGTCTCCAGCCATACTAAGTGATTGTTCAAGTACTGGTCCAGAGGCGTTCCTGTACTACAGCTTGTCGCTGTTTCATGTTCAACTACTGGGGTTCTTGAGGATTTTTTTTAAATTATTTAAAAAATTAATTTTCTTTATGCAATACCGATTTTTTTTTTTTTTAACAGGTTCAGAATTGAATATATTTTATTAAGTCACTTTAATTTGATCAATTATAATGAAATTTATCTGCTAAAATAGAGGTCAAATACAATACACTGTCAAATGTGTTCAAGTAATGGGTACTTTACCTTATTCACATATAAATTGAATATTTCTCAATGAAGTTTGGCTTGTTTCAGAAACATTTGAATGCGTTCTTGTTTGCATGCAAGGTGAGTGCTACAGGTATGAGAAGAACCAACCTGTTTGAGAAGAAAAATCGCAAATACGATCTCATTTTAGATCAGGTGAGTGGTGTTTTCGAGTGATGTTTCATGAAGAAAGACAAATTTCCTCCATCTCCCGGTCAACTATCATGTGATTTTGAGTTCAAATAAAATAGCACCTCTGAGTTTAGTTTCAAGACAAGAAAAACCCGTACATTCGTCATAACTTCACTTTCGTCAGGAACAAAAGATTTCGACTACATACCCAGGTCGAAAAATTAAATCGGTTTTAGCATAGTTAGCAGAAAAAACAAAAAAAAATCGCATAAATGAAAATTTTTAATATTTTTTATAAAAATTCAATTTAATTTTGTGTGTCTGGGTGATTCCGTTCTAACTGTGATTTCGAATGTCCTGTATTGTTTGTTCTCACTGGTCATTAATTAATAATCTATAAATGAAATTTTTGTGTTAATTGGATTTTGTGTTAATTATAAACATATTTCAACATTATTTTTGTATAGTATAACTTGCCACTTAGAGAAAATTTACAATATATCATCTAAATGTCCACGGTACTGACATGTCATATAAATGGTCTGACGTGTCATATAAAAGGCATCCACTAATGTGCGCTGCGCGGAAATAGATCGTGGCAACATCGCCGAGTCAGCTGTGACCGGCATACATACCGAGGCCTTGCTACTGCGCTGTGATTTTGACAGCGATAACCGAAGTGCGGTTATGTTGAAAGTGAATACAGAAAATTTAGTGCGGTACAGAGGCAAATGGAAAAAGAAGACCGGGATTGCTGCACGATTGAAACTCATCGAGAGAAATAAAAAAAAAACAGATAAGGAGACTATCGAGAAAAATGAAAAGTCTACGAAAAAATGATGGGCTTTTATTACGTGTGGACTGTGAAGAGCGGTAATTGCTCAGCTATAAAAAAATGCCACTCAGGAAAATCGCACATAACTGATGGTCATTGTTATTATGATGTGAAAACTGCAGCTGTACTTGGTATGTAACACATCATTATCATCTGCCCTTCATTATTATGCCTTTCATTTTTATCAATTATACATGGAGTAAGTATTTTTCATTTTGTTTTCTCTTATAAAAATCTAACCTTGAAATCTAACCTCAAATTATGAGATAACAGGTGTTGTTCACTCAGGAGCAGGATGCAACGCATTGAGCAAAATAGTAATGTGCATAGATATGCCGGTCATGGGTGAGGAGGCATACAAGCGGTATCAACGTGAAATCGGCCCTCTTATCGAAGAAGCTCCGAAGGATAGTTGCCAAAGGGCTGCGGTAGAAGAACGACGTTTAGTCGTAGAGCATGTTGACAAGCTACGTAATAAATTGTAAGCTCTCTGTCTTTATTGGCGGGAAATATTCCATCTTTCATATGACAAAGATATTTTTTGCTTTCTCCATTGGAATAATACTAGTGAGATTAGTGTGCAACAAATGAAGATACCTAAATATTTGTATAAAATAATGGTTCATATCCATATGGATTGAGTTATCATTGCTATTAATTGTACATAAATCAACAAGCATAAATGTAAGCACATATTTGTATGACATATAATTAATTTTTCAATCAATCAATTTTCAATCGCAGCCTCATCGTACTCATTGAATATATATACATTTTTTTGTCACCTGAAAGATTTTTCCGGGAAATTTTGTATTGTATCGCTTATAAGTGTATACGGTATCTCATGGTCCTTATTCTCGAATGAAAAGTATGAGATATAAGCAATAATGAACATCTCTGTGCTACAACAAGATTTTTCTTTCCCTATTTTTTTAAACCATAAGGCCACTGAAAATCTCGGACGAAATCTACCCCCTCACGAACTTGATGCACCTCAGGACTGATGACACTGATACGCCAGATTTCGATGATGCTCTTGGTCATATTGAAAATATAATCGTATCATATAACATGGGGTGGAGCAAACGTGACGATGAACGTAGCTACGATAGTCTGAACGGGTACGGCGCGATAATCGGGCTACTCAGCAATAAAATCTTAGATTTCACGACACACAATCGTGAATACAAAAAATGTGATTTGGGATATTGTAAGGAAGATCACGACTGCAGGCTTAATTATGACGGGAGCGCTAAGGCTATGGAATCGTCTGTAGGAGCCCAATTAGTAAATCGTAGCAATATTCTCAAGGAGGCAGGGCTGAACGTACGCGTCCTAATCGGAAACGAAGATAGCTCGACGATAGCGGCCGTATAATACGGCGAGAAAAACCTGAGCATATTTTCAAACTGGCCGATTCTAATCACCTAACGAAAAATTTCTCAGGCGAATTATGTATATTGCGTTCTCGTTTCCCTGAGCTAGGAGGCTAAAATGTTATCAAACAAATAAAGACATGCTTTGCATTTTGTTGTGCATAGAACGAAGGAAAGACTACTGATCTTCCAGCTGCATTGCGCAAACTGCCTGATCATTTTTTCGGTCACCACGAAAATTGTGGAGACTGGTGCAAGCGTATACGCTATAGCTTCAAGAAAATTTGCAAATATCGAGTTCATTTACATAACATTCAATTGCACGAACAATTAGTAAAATTGTTCAGTAAATATGCCGATAACGCTTCAAAATTTGCAGTTCGCGCGTCTAGTCAAACTAACGAAAGCGTGAATTCCATGATAGCTCAGAAGGCACATAAATGTGACTGTCTTTCTTTGAGCGAATCGCGCGATTATCGCTATGCAGCTTGTGTATGTTCTCTCGACGACGGGGAAAACTATGCATGCCACGTGAGAAAAAATACACAAATGACGCCAGGTGTCTATACGGCTTAATTGGCAAAAAAAAAATGATATGATACGAGAAGCTCGAACGACTCGAATGAAATTATTTGCTACCAAAACAAGACATAAGGAAATGCGCGTAGACAGAGAGAGTTCACGAAAAAATAGTGAGATCGCAGAAGGCACATGGTAGTCAAGTTGCGGCTTGGGGCTTGACACAGGCATTGTCTGTAAGAATTATTCCGATCCGTCTGAAAACAAACATTTGAAATTAATACCCGATAACTACACAACAGTATATTTTGACCTCGAAACTTCCGGATTGTCCCACACGGCAAACATTCTGCAAATTGCAGCGACATCTGAAAACTTCAGATTCTTCACGTATATAAATCCAACGCAATTAGTAGACGCAAGAGCATCTGTAGTGACTAATTCGAAAAATGTGGCAGGAAAATTATATTTGCATGACTGAAGTGTCAACTCAATCCCCATCGAAGATGCGCTGGTTGCTTTCAACGAATTTTTAGAATCTCTTGAAAATCCATGTTTGCTTGTTGCACACAATGCTACATTTAATGCAACGCGTTTAGTCCTTGCTATCAATGGTCATTCAATGATTGATGAATTCTGACCAGTTTTCGTAAGATTTTCAGATACCTTATCGTTATTTAAAAAAACCTATCCCGAGCGTAAAGAAACTGGAATGCTCAAGCTAGACAAATAAGCTGAAGATATTTTGAATGTAAAAGCCAACGCGAATTTCCATATATGACGTGGAAATTACTGGAAAAACTCAGCATTGTTGCTATTGACAATGAAAGTTTATTTACAACTTGCAAGCGGTTGAATGAAATTTTAAATAATTGAACTAGAAGAAGGCAGCGATGGCATTGCCTTATTTGGTGCCTTTGAAAAATGTTGTATCGTCAGGAATGCGAAAAAAAATCGCCAGTGCTGGTATTACATTCGATAGACTGCAAGAAGTTCAAAAAACAAGTGGAGAGAAAAGAGTTGTCCATTTATTATTAGAGCAAATTATCAATAAGAAGCCACTAGTCACCGATAATAAGAGAATATTGCAAGCTATCACCAATTTTCTTGCAAAGAACACATCTTGATTTGGGATAAAATGTAAGATTCAATTGTGATTAAATGTGAGATTCAATTGTGATAAAATGTGAGACGCAAAATGAAAAACATTTGTCGTTATATTATTTCTAAGAAATCTTTATCTAAAGATGCAAAGAATTTTATGTAAATATAATTAATTTATATAACAAAATATAAATGCAAATTGTTTATTAAATTCAATTAATAAGTTCAATCAATAAAACGCAAACGTGCGCTTGGCAATCCTTTTATCTATTTGACAACTTTTTGATAGATACAAATGTACTTGTCTCACTTCGGCACAGCTCCAAGCGCGACGGTGCCGTCGCGCTCCGCTCTTAACCATCCTACGAGCGATTCTATCAAAAATGTTGAGCCTTTGCATTTGTCCATCAACGGCTCGAGTCAATCCTATGACTCGAAAAATCTGATTTTTGAAATGTAAATATCTAATTTTTCTCTCTACTAGGTACATTTTTTTTTTTCGTGAAAATAGCACGAATGAATCAACTGTAAATAGAAAAAGTATACGGGTTTCACTGCCCCGGATAAGAAACATATGTTACGAGTGTTGACTTTGACATTCATTTTCCCGGAAATGCATGAGACAATCGAATTGAAAATTGGCAGAGAGATTTGATTTGATTTGATTTGATTTCTTTATTTATGCCAAAGCCTAATGGCCAGATGGCAATATTAAAAAATAAAAAAAAATACAAACATAATAATATATGATATAAGAAATTTTGTATATAATTCTAAGATAATCATCTTAGTAATGAATAATAACTAACTTAATTTGAGATAGACTAATAGATTTAAACTATATTAGATTTTTCTGATAGCAGATGACATGTTCATAATCCTATCCGGGTGTATCCAATTTGTTCACAATTTAAACATCCAAGCTCAATAAATGATCGAAAATTTTATTTTTAAATTCTTCCAAGCTTGATGCACTTACAATGTCAGGTGAAAGTTCCTGCCATAAACGAATAGTAGTTATAACAAAAGAATGCTCATAGCTTGTAGTCGCAAAATTTGGCAATTTAAAATTAAGGGAATTCTTTTTAGCTGCTAGTCGATCTGACCGTCTCACATCATCATCAACATCAAATAACTCCCGAAGGTAGCTCGGTTTCCCAACAGATAGTAATTT
>JAPYZF010000485.1:0-44762 GCA_030523045.1 Meteorus cinctellus | reverse complement strand
AATGGGAAAAAAAAAACATAAAAAAGGAAAAGCGCGAAAGGGGACGCGCGCGGATGAAAGAAGCAACAGAACGTGAGCCGCCGCCCAACCGATGCCGGTGGACGTGTGCGATGGTAGCGGTTCTCTCTCATCATTATAATTACTTGGCAAGGATGTACCAGTATATTGGATCGTTATCGACCGGTCTGCATCTACCACCTAGAGCAATATAAATGCTGCATGTCCATTTAACTCTTGGCTCCGCGATGGCGCCAACATATTCACAAATTGTCAACAAAAATCAATACTTCATGAGCATCATAAAAACTCAAGACAACTTTACGAATCACTATGTATCTCGATGTTTTCTCTCGAATTATATAAAACTGGATATTCATTGCTACTTGGAGTCAAGAACATTGATGTTAAATTGTTACAGAATGTGACAGATCGGCTGTTGCTGCCGGCCTCGCCATTTTCACGATGACGCCCATGAAGTGTGGTATTAATTCGAGAAAAGAATAAAACGAAAGTTGATTCAAAGAATGAAACCGCTTGCATGTGTATATATACTGCACATATTCAGATGCGTGAGTGTGAAGACGACAGAGAAGGAACAGAAAGCAACTGAAAATAAAACAAATCGCGGGAGAAGGAGGAGGGACGCGGCTTCCGCTCGAGTGGTTATTATCGATCCTCTTTGATAGATCTCACTATGTTCTCATCTTTCCTCATGTCCAGCCACTTGACGCAATCGATATTTTGCTTGCATGTATCTGGTCGCATTTTCAGATTTTTTATCGATGTCAACTGAAACTCTTGCGTGCATATCTCACTCAACCCCATTGCCATCGCTCAAAATATTACGAAATTTGATGACTACTATCAACTTCATATATGAATAATGGTGACTCTAATGTGGCTCTCGCGAAGCCGTCGTCATGTCGATAATGGAATTATGTTCGAGGCCGCTGTATTCTAAATTCCAGTGGAATTGAGACAAAAAACGACCATTTCTTGGACATACACACGTATCCATGAACAAAAGCATCGAACATGAAATGAGGTAGCATCGATGTCACCACGTAGACTTGCAAATGCACGATTTGGGAGATGAACAGATCAGGTTGATCTAGCTCTCCGTATTGTCACTAAAATTGGCAAAGGAGCACCGGCCAAAAAGGTAAATAAATTGTAGTAACAAAACGAATTCACAGGGAATCCGGATGAAATAAGTGACAATAATGGTGATAAGATGAATTATAATGAAATAATAGTATAATCATGAGATAGAATTTGGAATTGAAATAAGAATGGCGTGGTGGCTGTGTGAATGTCAGGCATCTGCTTATGTGATCGCTGTGAGTGCGACAAGCATGCGTTATAATTATTTTTTGATTTTATAATCGGGGATACTGTACAGAGCTTCATGAACATTTATGAATTCCGCAACAATGTATATTACATCATCAAGAGTCTCAGTGTGTCCAAATGAAGCTGATGAGTGATAGAGAAGGTAATCTTACAGTTATGTATAATATTTTGTGAGAAATACCGGAATCAAAAATATTTGATATTCCACACGTCTTCTATGGTATATCGAAGAACACTCGGGAAATTAAGCTCAATATCAAGAGTGGTACGTTCCGAACATACTGCTCAGAATTTCTTGAGTATCGTAGATATTATATTGATGCAGTTAATTGAGCTTCATGGACACAAGACCGTTGGGTAAATTGCAATGTTTATGATAAAGCCTCAATTTCTGCCTCATCAGTTTGCCAATGCAGAGTTAATTAGGGAAGTGAAAAATTTTAGGGCCGATGACAAAACTATTCCGAAAACCCGACCGAATATAAAATCAAATCAGAATGAAAATGACATAGTTTCTTATATTTAGTCGGCAGAACAGTACACGAAAGATACCAAAAACCCGACAGGTCACTGAATTTTTTGTGGAATCGTTTGATTCAATGAGGATGAAGAGCGCATATGAAATTTATTTACGACACAAGCGCGAGTATTTCTCAGATGCTGAAGGAAAGAATCAATTGAGAATCGATATCATAGGATACATGGAATATATTGGCAGTGTGGTGTTCCAAAAAATGAGTAAGTTAGATGAAAATGGTGTTAGGTCTGGAATGTTTCGATATTCGCTCTTTATACCAAATTTGAAGAGGGCATTGCGGTTTACTATGAGTCGGGATGAGTGGAATCAGCGGTGAAATTTGGGCTGTCCGAAATAGCTTTAGAAAATTATTGCAAGACACCATCCAGGCATTGATTGGGTTTTTACAATTTAATGTAAATTTACAATATTCCGAATATGTGTTGTGGAAGCGAAACTCTGTGGGATCTAAAATTGACACACTTGCAGCAGGATGAATCGGATTTCATTTCCTATACTTATTCATAATCAAAGTTCACAGAAGAGCATTCTATGAAAGTATTTTGACCTAGGATCGAAACTTCTGAGTGAAGATGATCAATATTGTTCAAACTTGTGAGTGGTTACTCCCAATTTCTTTTAGTATAATCAAAACAGGTAATGTTTGGATAAAAACTGCTGTGATCTTTCCTGGAATTGGCTTTGATAATTGCATAGAGAGGGCGTACAATTTATAAATTGACCGGACTTACTCGGTTGCGAAGCTTTATTGCAATTATATAAAACGCTCCATCTGAAAAATTTAGGCCCCACTCTATATAAGGTACAACGGCTAAGTGAACTCAGTTCTTCGAATTGAAGGCGGTACTGTGAAGAGATAACGTGTATTGACCAGGCATTATGGATCGCGGCATGGTCGTCACAAGTGAACATTACACAAGCTGCTACTTGGGTAACCCTTCCGGGGAGGCACTTGGTGCACTCACTAAAGGACTCAACATACAGGTCAGTTCATTCAGTCATAGGGTTTTTGATTCCATTGGAAAGTCGAAATCTTTATTTCATGTAGGTTATGAAGTTGCCTTGGCAATTGAAAATGAAAACTCAAGATGGCTCGAAAAATCACGCAATCCATTGTGCAGATAGGCTAAAACAAATACTACATATGACTTTGAAATATCATATCCCAAAAACTCAGATGATTGAGCCTGATAGGTTGTTGACAATGTAAAACGGCACCATCAAGTGAGGATTTGCGATATTCCAATACGTAGACATGTAAAGTTGAATATCGATGGGCGCTTTATCATGATATTGACAGAAAAACGATTAAATCACAAATAATGCAGACTCAATGTGATGGGTCCAATAATTTTGATGAATCATTCTTCTGATTTTGGGAAATCGACACGTAGTTAATAGTAGAATTAAATAATTACATACAGTTCGCAAATAATATGTTCCATCTCCCTCTATTTGCCTGAAATCAGCTGAAAATGATCCGAAAAGTTTTTCGAATTGTTGTTATTCATCCATTGAAGAACAATGCGAAAAAGATTAATGATTCCTTCTTATTTCGTTTAAGGTATAAACCATTACTAAAACCTAAAAAACGGTTGTGATTTCATACATCTACTCAACTCCTGAAAAAGCAGCCATCAAAGATCGAGCAAGTATCTAAATTTGACATATTCTTTGCTCTCGATCACATGTACTCACTTTCGTATGTACCTCCACTAGAAAAAATAACATTTTGGTTTCGAATTTTATTCTAGGAAAGCACAAGGGGAAGACCACAAAAGGTATGACTTCAAGTCTATATTTAAGGGATGCATCAGAATCTATGACGGTAGAATACACGAGCGTAAATGCTGTTGTTAAGGAATCTGACATTAGAAAAATACTTTGACAAATGCATATTGAATTTGAGACAATTAAGAGAATTCTTTCCGTTATTCAACTTGCCCCTTGCCGACCCTCAATTTATGGTAACAACTTTCTAACCAGACCCGATACTAGCGTGGGAACGGTACAATTTTCTATCTTATTTCGGTAGTCTTCCTGCAGTGATTTCTCGCGCCCCTTGAGATCAGTAATGAAAATCTCAATCCGGTAACTCTTGGTACTGGTAAGATGATGTAACTTACGTTGGCTTGAACTGAATGACAAATCTATTGTTCAATGCTAATTGTCAATTGTGTGTGGCTGCTGTGACGAATCATTTTTGTATATCGGACTTGAAGTAGAGTCATAGAAATCACCCATGTCATTTTGTATGCTGCAGTAGCTGAATATATTATTTAGAATTTGTTCATTGCATTGAACGCGATTGTTACAATTGACTGAATCATGAAGGAAGGAATTAATGTTCTATAACTATAAATGTAAGCATCTGGATACTGCACATATTTTTTTTCTTTCGCATGACTCCATTCATTTACTTCCGACTCTAGTCTCTTATCTGTTTTTCTTTGACGCAGGATGCTATACCACTACGACGCGCGACTCGTGACTCGCCTACCTCCTACCACTGCTCGCGCCACGATTTTTTCATTTCTCTTCTGTTCGCGCGCCTTCACCTCTATATATTCTTCCCCTCCTACTGTTGTCCGATCCATCGTCGCTGGCCGTTGGTTTCTTCTCTCCTTATTTTCCTCCGTTCGCCACTGCTGCGCTACTCGCTGGATCCACTGCTCACTCGTGGTCCGGTTCGATCTGAACCCTTCTCTCGCTTTTCTCGTAGCGTGGCGGCCACCGCGCCATGTGACTGATATCCCTACTCCCTACCTAAGCTGGCGAGCCATAGGTCTGCCTACCTGCAACCCGCTGCCCCGCGTCCATTACAACGCGAACTCTCGCGGCAGGTGCACCACTAAACCAATGTGCCACTCTCTCTACCGCTCCAACCTGTGGTTGTTGTTTGGCCGTGCCGCGCGTTCAAACACTGTTGTCTCGAGGTCGTCGCGCGCGCCCAAGACCACTCGACACTTTTTATTTCTGTCCACTGACATTTTGTATCGGTTCGACAGTTTTATTTTTATATTACTGTTGCGTAAATTTTTTTTTTTCGTTGTTTCTACACACAGAGTTGCCTTTTCTGTTGGTGTATGTGAGTTGGAAGTGAATTTTTCTTTATTCTGCCTCGCCAGTATTTTTCGAAAGCAACAAACAAAAATAACGTTTGTAGTCTATCACATGTTGTTTCATCGTTTCATGAAAGTTTCGTATCAAAGCGTATGAAATAGTTTTATGACATTTTGAAATGTGATACAAAATATACCTCATGGTATCTTATATCTATTTAAATGCCTGTGCCGACTGCACAGTCAAAAGTGTTTGCGAGACATTCACTATTTATTTCTCTGCAATTCTGTATGTCATCCAAATGCTGCGTATGCAGTTGTATCTTCTGCGGTAAATGCGGTCAGTCACGTGATTCTACGTGCCTTATCAGTGAACGAGTTAGTCTATAGTGAAACAGATAAATGAAGAAGAAATTTTGAAGCCCTATGACAACGCAGCTGGATTATTATTTAATGTTATTTTTCTGTTGGGACTCTCGTATCATTTGTATTATCAAATTGACGTGCGTAAGATAGTGAATTGACCAGCACTACAGCTTTAAATCAGAGTTATTATGCATTGAATACTGTACACGTGTATGTGATTAATGATGAAAACAGTAATGAAGATCGGCGACGAGTAAAATTTTCCATCATTTGGAGGGCGGGAGGGGTAATGGGAAGAGATAATAGTCACGTTTATTGGGTCTGATATCCGAATCATCTATAACGATATAATCCTGGACATATTGACTTTTATCGTTGGACGACCGACGGAGTGGAGATGTCCGCGTGTCACTAAGAGAATGAGAGAGTTAGACACTGAAAGCCCTGTCGTTTGGCCAGCCTGGTGCTATACTGGTGAGAATTGATTCCATTTGATTCATAGTTTGTTCTATTTTATTCAATACATTATTATAACTATGTCCCTATACAAACAATAATTTGAATAAGGAAAGATACATCATGATAATTGAGATTAAATGGCTAGAATAGTGAACGAATAAGTGCGCAAGAGGACGCGAAAAATGCATGAAGAACATTTCCCAGTGGGTTAACCGTGAAATTTTGGCCTGGAAATTTTCTTATTCCGCGAAACATTTCAACCGTAATGATTGCAGTCATTTGGTCGCCACCAACTGTCATTCTGCTTCTGATGCTGCTTCCTACACACACATATATATAGTAAGCTATGGCGACAAGGATCCGTCACGATTCTGGAACGAATTATTTCTCCTTCTGTCTTGGAAGGATTTAATGACATCACGTGCACGCTTTGTAGTGATGATGAGGAGTGACTGCCACTTGCTATATAACGCCCGTTGTCTTTTTCTCGCGACGTGTATCTAATTGGAAGCGTTGTGTTTTTCCGGTATGTATACGTATGTCGATTACATATACAGATATACATACATATATGCGTGCATAAACCCATCTGTCACTAATGTCACTTCGTTGCATGACTTGTGCAGCGCCAGGCGAAATCTCCGTTGCACTTAAAGACCCGTTAATTCATTAATTTGACGTGTTTCATCTCAAGAGATACATGAATAAATCAGAACAATATACATGCAGAGGATTTTCTTTCAATTTCATGACAACTTTCTTCACTCGAAGTGAATTATGACTACCAAAGAGTGCAGTTCATTTGCTTGTTGCTTCCAGTCCAACATACTGCATGAATCACGTGTCTTAATTGACACATATCTTGTATAACACCATGGCCAGACCGAACAATAATCGAACGATTCTCGAATGTATTCATGCACTCATGAGAATGTTATGTCTCGATTATCGATGAGTACGTTGCTTTCAATTATTAGAAAACATAACTGTTTTTGTGATTTCTTCGTTCACTGGTTTTTCTATTTCTGTGAGAGCGGAAAAGTGGAGTGCAGTTGGTGTTGTTCCTACTTTTATGTTTTCAAAAATACACTTTTATAGTTCACCTACAGCATTACATCCGAAAAAGTATCAAGGGTATCGTTCTACACGGAACGTGACAGATGTTTTGAATATTGTTCTGAAGGATATTATCACTGGTACCTCGCTTTTCCAACGCACTAATGTTGAGATATTTTATTCGGTTGCGAGTTATTGTTTATTAAAATGAAATTATTCCACTCATGAATTATGTAACGATTTCATCGTCGCAAGAATTTCCCAGAATTGATTTGTTCAATTGCGATCAAGTTGATACCCCTATTAGAATCAAACTTTTCGAAGTTCGGCATTCATCAAATTATTATTATATGATACTATTCGTATTTGTCAATGTGGAATGTAGAGAAGTCAATTCGCTTTCCATGAAGATTGTTGTCACACGATTTATATTTATATTTGTAGTGAAGAAATATTTGTATTTTCTGAATGATTAAAGTTTTTCGAAATTTGCGAAATATTCCCGGAAGCAACATAACACGAAATTTCCTCATATTCTCTCATAAAACCGGTCACGCACCAGTAGCATAGTTTTTTTGGTTATAAATGGATGTACAGAAAATGTAAAAAATTGTATAGACAGCGTGGAATTTCGGGATATATTTTACTGTGGGGTGACTATTTCAAGGCGGAAATTATCGCTGTGTTCCAACTCACATGACCTTATTTTTGAGGCTATTGAGATACACGATGAATAAACATCTCTCCATAATGTATATGATGAAAAAATATGAAATGATTCCACATATGGCCTAATTGTCGTTTTAATGGCAATTGCGTAGCAACACATGCTATTTCTTTGCATATTACAAATTGATTCAAGAAGTCTCGGTGCTGAAAATCTCATAGTTTTGTCTCCATCTCGCCATTTCTACACAAAAAGCGTTTTAAGATAAAAATCACAATGTTTCCACAAGGCTCTGTGTGTAGGTTGCACCTTCAACAATCAAACCTCATACATTTTTTTTTCATGATCGGAAACGTTTTTCGAATCCGAGTTTCTACAACGGAAACTGATATTCTGGTGGAAGCTTTCATATTCATCTGGAGTTTTCATCAGCATTTGTAACTCTCAGTTTGACGAGATTTCAAACTATTGCTCACATATTATCACCTTAATCGTCTAACACAAATTATATCTCGATACGAGGAATTCAATTTTTTAGTCAATATTGAACCATGCATTGAATAAATATGCGAATATCGTACATATATATATATTGATATTTTGTATCTAGGTACATGACATAACTGAAATACGTGGCGTATGACAGGAAATCCCGAACGATTGTCACGGTGTATCATTGTTCACTCAAGCGCTCACACGATTGTGTAATAATAATAACGGCGGTAATAATTGACGAGGTATTGCTCAGATCACTCTATTAGTTTCGCGTTTCATTACCTATATGCTTATGGATATTTTGTAACAAATATCCATTTGCTGTTCACTTTTTATGCAGACGATAAGGGAAATCAGCAGTGAACTGCAATAAATAATGACAGAAATGACAACTTATATACTCGAAGCATGAAGCGACAGTATCGTCGCTATATGTCGGAATAGGCGGGGGAATCAAAATTCTGTTGATGATCAGTGATGAATTTTTCGTTTCGAGCAATTGTTTTTCCACATTGTCACTCTTTGAAAATAAATGCAGTCTGTCATAAACTTTTTGATCTATCAATGCTTTTACCGCATAAATTGGGCTAAGGAACTGACGTGAATTTCTCCAATTTTATTTGGTAAAGTGAATATTAACAAAACATAATTTTTGTCGATAGAGTCGATTTCTGAATACTTTCTATCTCTCCATGTTGACACAGCATTTTTCAGGTAATTCGTCCTTCATTGTCCATGTAGTATGGCAAACTATTCTTTGATAATTTTGCCGTATAATTATTGAAAATCAATAAATTTAAAGAATGTTTCGCTATCTTGAAGAGAAACCGCGTCCGAATCACTCAGAATTTGATAGTCAGTCAATTTCTCTTTTTTACATCTTCATTGAATTATTGATTTCGAAACCAATAATTATTACTTATTATAAAAATTCCTTACCTCCTCAGGTATCGCTTCCAAATGCAACTCTTGCACCGATCCTCCGTAAAAATTTTCTTCCATCAATCGAACAATGGCTTCTTAGACTTTTTCAATTCATTTGTGCACGAGATTTATGATACCTATATCTTTGCTTTGAAGTATATATTCATTGAATGTCAATGTCCTTCTAGTTGTTCGAGTTTCGTATAGAATGGTGTGACAGCTTGGAGATTAATCGAAAATCTCTTGTTTTTCCCCGAACATCTGATGTTTGCATACGTATAAAACCGACGACAGAAAGCCGGGAAATCTCCCTAATTTTCTCGTCCGTCCATAATGCGATTGTGGCGGTATCTTCACTGGGTGATCGAGCGGTTGAATTTGAATTCTCCAACACTGTACTTTTAAATCTAGGAAACAATTTTAGGTAAAAATAGCAGACTGCAGGATTCAGATTGATGTCGAGCAGATCAACCTACTTTAAGATGTGTGAGAATTGATCGTCATGTTTTGAGACAAGAAAAAACATAATTTGGTTTACAGCATCAGATTATGAAGAGCGTGCGTTGAGCGCAGCAGTTGGATAATGCTACATTCCAGAACTAATTTCTTCATTTGAATCATTTTCCTTATGACATAAAATTCCCATAAGTATTAATAGTGCAGATGACTAATTGATTCACAGAGATTGATATGGTGATGAGTTGAATGCACTCTTTGCAATATTGTAGACGATAGCCTCAGATCTATTTAATGCTTTGACGTTATAGTCAAAGTGAATATCTTCAATAGTCAAATGATAATTACTGAATTATAATTCTTTTTATTGTATACAATAAATAGTCAGATATAATACATTCATAATATTGTAACAACTTATTTGCTCAGCCATGTGACATTTCGGATAATATCATTGACATTTGGACAACCTTTACCGTCACATCTTTGGGGCACGGTCAAATGCAAATATTATCACCAATAAAGAAATGTCTGGTGATATATAGTATTGACAGAAAAAAAATTCAATATGCTAATTCGAATCAGTCATTGAGAGAATTATGTTTGATGGAGTTATAACACTTGATGAATATATATTTCAGTGTGTCTATGAGAAGTCGCTTGTTCATGAGCCCACCTTTGTGCACAGTGTGATGACCCTCGATGGTGCACAGCGATGGAATATCAATGCTGTTTCCTCATGTATATATATGTATACATTGAATTCAATGTGTGAACCTTCACATGTATGCATTTAATTTTATCAATTGGAATGTTTCGTGTTTTGCTGCATTGATGTAAAAAATATTCTAATGCATTCGCCATGACCGCAGTTTCTGAAAAATCATTTTAGAATATTTCGAAATCAGCAACAAAAAATTTTGACTGGAACCGAAACAATATTCGTATGATTTAATTGAAGTGCTTCCGCCGTGTATTTTTTCTTCACGATGAATAAAAATAAACTTCACGCGTCTCTCCGCCTCCTCTTTCTCTTGCTCCTCTTCTATCTCTTTTTCTGTTTTCTTAATTTAGCGATCTCTCGCCAATTCTTGTGAAAATACACGCTCAACAGCCATAAGCATGCGAACGGCTGTAAAGACGCCTCAGTGCTGCGCGGGATAAAATGTCGGTTTTATGTGGAGGCGTTTACATACTCAGCTACAACAACGAAGGAAATGGGAGATAAAACGGGACAAAGATTCTCCTCGACGATAGAGACATGTTTTCAAATATTACCCTACCATGGACAGGTACGGACTCTTTAAAGTGGCGTTACGAGAACGACCTTCCCCCTTAATCACGTAGATACACACTGGAGTGGACAAGCAACTGTTGTGCCCCGGCACCCGCAACAACCACAATCTGTGCGTGCATCGACGTTTGTCGATTGTGGCCATTTTCGTGAACGAACGCCGGCAGTGAAATCCATTTACGATCAACCGTTTCACCAAGCTTCCGATCGCCATTTGCCATATAATATGATATAGTCGTTGAAACGTGGTGAACTAAGAAGTAGGATAGTTTTTAGCTGAAGATATATGACGTTTATGAGAAGGGACGAGATACTGCATAAATGTATATATGCGTAAATGTCTTTCTTCCTCACTCTGATATTTTTCTTTCAAACTGATGTTGCTGTTTATCCCACTCTCGGCAAATCTTTTATTATCATTATTATTATTATTATTATTATTATTATTATTATTATTATTATTATTATTATTATTATTATCATTATGATTATCAATATTTTTTCATTCCTCTTCACGCGTCCGGTGGGCGTAACGTGAAGCTCCTTGCCACGCAGTAACGTCCGTCGACCGCAGAAATTTCCTCACTACTCGACCGATCTCATATATACGTGTATATAATCATCCGTGTGGTTTTCATTGGCGAGAAATATGCGACACTTAAACATGTATATTTATACAATACTGACATGTATATGTTAGCAAATGTTTTCATCTCTGGTTTTTGCTCCAACTCATTTCCCTGCTTAAGCAGTTTGTTATTATTTTCATCGATTTCATTATCGGCACGACTTGGAACATTTTTGCTCAACATTGAGCGGATTTTTGTTTAGGAGAGGTAGTAAACTCGGCATTAGTTATTTATCGTGTATAAAAAAATAAAAACATTGAGCCATATGACTTTCGGCCAAATCGAAAGTTGAATGAGCATATCATACGGACGTGAATAAACTTCACCAAATTTGGTATCGTTGACAGTTATCATTTCCATTGAATGTTTGAAGAAAAATATTGGAGCATTCGATCTTCATGTAGGAGTTTCGCACTTCTCTTCTCATTTTACGATGTTCTTTGCTCATAGTCACATCCGTACGCGAAAATATCTTTGCATATTATTCGCTGCAAATTCAGAAAACTGACAGAAACTCTGCTTTGCGGTTCTCCTGTCATCCCGTTGATAATAGAACTGCCACTAAAATACACAACTGTGATCTGCTATTTGAGATTATGTGGTCTGTTTGCGACACGAGATGACAAAAAGACTAACAACGCGCATATATCATGTTCTTCAATTACAAGAGATCTAAACATGCGGAAAGATTTTACTTCAGCAATCCTTTCATAGATATGTCATAGAAACTAACAAAATAAAAGAGAAATTTTGGATTATTTTTCCTCTTGACAAAAAATATCGCTCTCAGCAGGTTAACATATTTGTACATCTCTTCATTAGTCATGAATGCCACACTAGACTGCTTTGGCGTGGGGACGAACAAGGCGTCAGCAGCAACGTGGCCGGTACGAGCTCTTTGGATGGAGTGAGAGAATGAGTGCATGTGGAGGGGAATCGTTTGTAAACTAAGCGCGCACGTAACTTGACCTCACCGCGGAGTGCGACGCCATGCCATATGGCTCGGGTCGTAGTGTGATCGTTTTTATCCTCGGCTATATATTCCAGGGTGATTCATAGACTAACTTTTTTCTTTATTTTTCATTTTCCTGCTCGAGCAATTCTCACACGATTTCGATGCTATCAGAAATATATTCCATATCTACAAGAATGAAAAACCAGGGTATTGCAACTAAACTTTCAATTTTTCTATAGATTTATTCAGTTTTCCATCATCCTAAATTTTTTATTTCACTCATTGGGCAATAAATACTCGACTATCATTCCGTGGTTTGGATATGGAATGTTGTGGATGTGTTCTGAATATTCTCTGCCTGACAATTGAGTGGAATTTCTGCAATAGTTGCCCATCGTGTGGGAGTAGTTCACTGAGAGTCCGAAATGTGTTGCGGTTTTTCAGATCCTTTGTGGCTAAAAGTGACGAGTCGGGGCTGTTTGTAGACATTAAAGTTCATCAGTCATTGGTGAAGGGATAACCGAATGGATACTTCACCGACCGATTTTTTCAATTAGTTCTGTACTTATTTTTCTGGTTTTTGGTTTTCATTCATGTGTCACATTTATAAGTGAGATATTCGTCTGGAAAACTATTTTTTCATACAGGTGGCGAGTGAAACGATACTCGAAGCATGGCATTCTTTGTAGATAGCACAATTTGTAGATTGGTCTTGGTGGCAGAGTTATCAAAGCTTCGCACGGTCGAATAATCGATTGTGTAATACTGAAAATTAAAACAGCTCGAGCTGGATTTATTGAATCTAGATAGAGCGAGTGTAAAAAATCAACAAAAGAGAAATCATATCGTGTTTAGCTGCAGGCTTGAGTCCAACCTTCGATCTTCATGATTTTTACTCGGTCAATGCTCCTCTATCTAATTAAACTGCTGCTCTAGCAAATCAGAAATATTTCTGATCACACCAAGACAGGATCGTTGAACCGTTCAGGTACTGGTGAGGTGCTAGTGAAAAAAAAAGAACATGAACACGCAATTTTCGTCACTTTTCGACATTCAAGAAGGAAATCCAAATTGATTTCAGGCGTTAACACGTTGGCTGAAATTAAAATATGTTATCATGAACATGAGGATTTTTTTGATGAATATAAATAATCGAATCTATTCATTAAGTTAGGGAAAACAGCGCAAACGAATTTGGATATTTTCATGATATTTTTTAGGACTTCGGATTATGTTTTATCGGTAAAATCAATCAACAATATTCATTTTAAAAGGCGATATCTTTTTTCATTTCAAAATGCGTTCAGAGGCACTTCTTCACTTTGCAAAAGTTCGCCGTAGACTAACTCTTTTTCTTGAATCTCATTTTACCGTAGGGGTAGACAATCACCCTTCATCCTATTTAAATAATAGGCTTGTAAAAATATGGAATATGTGTTTCCACTTCGGGCTCAACATTACATGTCCGTTATAAGCAGCTGAGTTGGAGACATGCAGAACGAAAACCCCTCGATTGACATAAATACTAAAGGTCATAGAACCCGGTTTATATTGGTACAGGTATATGTGGCTCTAGTATCTGAAGGATATTATTCAAAATAATTCAACATGAAAAAACAAAAAACCATATCTAAAATAAAGATTGATTTTTGAGCAGAGAAATCAATTATGTTTTTACCCATTTTGTTCTTGACTTTGTTTCAATTCCCAACATTGGATCCATGAATCTTGCAAGACACAAAAGATTGTCCATCAACTTCCATTTGGTTTGATAATTAGTGTGATATGATAGACACTTTGAGAGGTCGAGGTGGTTGGTATTTCAAGTGAAATTGTTAAGTACATACTAGAATGAATTAATCATTCGAGGCTGGAATACCGCTGTAGACAGAAACGTGTATTCTTCGTACCACTCTATAATTTCAATTTGCAGAAAATATAAACATCGGAAAACAATGAATTTTTCCATGTTCCTGAAAATGAGATGTAGTGGTTGTTACCAATATTGAATATACTTGAATGTACTTCAATTAATTCATTAGTCCTTCTATACAAGCTGATATTGCGAGCATATGCCGAGATTATATTATTATTTCCAAACATTCATTTATTAACATACGCGGTAAGAGTCTCCATAACGGAATCACTAATTTAGTTCAACTGAGTAAAACTATTGCCGACTATTTTTTTTTAACTCTTTTTATTTCTTATTTTTTTAACTACTGTTAGTCAGTTTACTGACAGAGTATTTTTGGATGAGAAGAGGGGAGAATGTTGATGAACAGTCAACGCTTAACCAAGGCCTATCGTTGTATCATGTGATACCCACGTTTGCTCCCGCACATTAATAAACATAATGAATGTATGAACAAAACAAACGATTCGAGTAGAAAACTCCCTGCGTTATCGATACACGATGAACTTGTGTATTTTTGAATACGGGAGGGCAGAACAAACAGTTTACTGACGCATTATTGACAGGGACCATGCGATGAAATGTTTCATTTGATCGCAGTCGATAAAATATTGATTAATCTATATAACTGACATTCGATTGAAGTATGGGAATCGATTAACGACTCGCGATCGCGTTCGCCTGATCTGGCCAGTATTCGCATACTGAACCAATTTGAATTATCGACCGATTACATACAGGAAAAAGTGAATGATGAATATAATTATCACAAATGAAATAAAATGACGGAATGAATTGCTTTTCGAACTAATAAAACATGAGAAACTTGAGAATAGCGACATGCAGTCAGGGTGTCGTTTGAAATCCCTTCACAGCAGACGTTGCGAAAAACCGGTGCACATATAATGACGGATCTGGCAGACATATGCATATGAGTCTGCATAAAAAATATATATATATCGATCGGTACATGATGCAAAACTCGTCGCATCACTGGTAATTTACTCTATCTCGCTATCATTTGGTTTACCTAATCGATCATTTCTCCCAACCACATTTTCGCTTCGTCCTCCGCTCGATAACCAGTGGTGATGATATGTCTGTATCTATCATATGTATCAAAAACGAGGAAAAGGAACAAGTTCATGCCACGCAATGCCCACGCGAATTTGTTTGGCCTTTCATCATGAAAAAGTTTCCATTAGCTTGGGTTGACGGGTGACGGTTACATACAAAAAAAAAAAAGAAATCTATATGTTGAAATGTTGATATACCGTAGTACTTACAGGCTTACCAAGTATTAATTCCGAACTTCATGCGCCAATACTTTCAGTCATGTGAATCTGATGTAACGTTACAAAAATGTCAAATACCACCATAAACCAGTTATTGTCACCCACAACATGAAAACTGCCTCGCCAAAAATACTTGTCATAGTGAAAATATGTTATTTGCAACTACACTATGAACTGAAGACTGTTGTTGAACGTGTGAATTTCTTTTGCGGGTTTGCTGCGTGTGTTTCAGTTTTTATCGGGAGTATATGTACATAGAGTTGTGTAAAATTTGACGACAATCCAAAAAACAACTGGCAATTGCACATTTGGCAACATATTGAGAATTGCCATGATGGAGCTCACCTTCACAACCAAACCACTAGAGAATGATAAGAAGAAAATTTGTGACGAATGTATGAGTATATTTGTACGGAAGTTGAAACCTACACAATTATACTTTTCAATTTTTTTCTATCCTCGCAGTCTCTCTTCTTCGGGTTCTCGCGTCAGCGATGTAACGTTCTACCTGCAGACTTCACACGTCTTGCGACGCAACAACTGCTTCGGCCCATCTCCGACACTAACAGGCTCGGCGGACGAGTGAGCACCACAAGGTGGTACCCCAGGGTGTCAGGTCACCCAGATTTCAATCTAGATACAGCATTCCACTGTTAATTAGTATAGGCAGCTCGTGTTCAGGCGCACTTCAATCTGTGCTGTGCACGGGTATAATTTTACGAGAAGTACTAACGTAAAAATATTCAAATTCTTAAGATGGAGCTCGTTACTCGGTGTCGGTTTTGAAAATTATCATGTGACTTCCAGAATTTTATCGGATCGCAAATTAATTTTTCTCGCGAGACATTCATCTAATTTATTCGTATACTGGAACGAACCAATCTTATTATTCTAAAATATGTTTTCATATTGAGTTAACGAAAAGTTTTTGGTTAGAGTCTCATCTGATATATTTGATTATTTGCTGCCTGATCTATTCCCAATGCTTTGAAGATTCCACAAAACTCGGGGAGGAAAAATGGAAACTTATTATTAATTTTCGTTATGTAATGTCGCTATTGAATCTGTAACCTTTCAATGTTTAACAGTGCTGCCACTAAGTTACCAGGTATGGAACATGATCTATGGAATCGAATCGAACCACATTCTCCCACCATTCCAGGTACCATTTATCTCACAACATGGAATAATTTGAATTTTTCTCCATTCTGATCGTGTAATAAATTATATGTAGTGTATCACTTAATGTGAGCATTTAACCACGAATAGTTTGATTCTTTTATTTATGTATGAATGAAACGAATCGGAATAGAAAAATTGGTTGATCAACGAAAACACTTGAACATACACAACATTATATGTGAGGAACGGTTTCATGATAATACATTAATAGATAGAAGATATTTACCATAGTGTTGTATTAGATTACGAAGCAATTGACTCTGCATCATGGTGATACTTATATTTGCTGTACCAAGATAAAGTCGAGCTGCAGATAAATATAGAGAGTGAGAAATCGCGAAATATCAGTATCACACGACACGAGCAGGTGATAAAAAATCCTCGAGCACATTGACAGATGGAAAACGACACTCATCATGAAATGCAGGTGAGACATACACGATACAACTGTAAGTGTATTTAGATCTATATAATGTATGAAAGCCGATTTGAGAAGCGATTGCATCAGAGGGGGTTAAATCTTATTCACGATCCATAAATCTCGATTCGTCGTGGCTCGTCGTCAGGACGTGAACGTCATGAAGAAATCTCGATTAGTCGCGTTTTCGCTATGCTTCTGTCCCATTGCATATATATAACTACCAACATATATAGCTTTCTTTTACGTCAGAATAATCGGCGCCTATAGTGCCGCACCTGCAGTTTATACCTGGCAGCATGAGAACGTGAAGCGCCTCAAATTCTGTAAAATATCTGGCAATGATTACTCGATACAATATATTAGTTCAATACACTTGTCTTACATCATGGATAGAAGATGATAACTCGCGCTCATCAATCGTTCAATGACACGAAAAGATTAGAATAAATAGACCGCAAGGATTCATCTCATAAATATTATTTGCTTCGTTTTGTCTTACACGGAAAGGCGTGTCTAAAACGTCGAAGTAATTGTATTCAATGGTTCGTTAAGGAGAGAACAATATTACATCATCTCATTCAACTGATACAAATCTTACATCTGATTTCATATTGAAATCTACAATATTTTCGATATAATTTCATGCGAATATGGCATTGTAATGTAACCATGAATAATTCCCGATTAAATAAGAGCTCTGGATAAGTGTGAATCTATCTGAAGAACATCCATTTGAAAGTACCAGATAATGTTTGAGCACATTTTTATCCATAAACGCGCAATTCCATATGGATTTTTTTATGCTAATTGGATTATGACAACATACATATGACAGCATGTATAATTATATAGAAAAAAAAGAACTCAATCATACCGGTCAATAATGGATATTGCTAATAACATATTCATCAAAGCTATCTATGACTTTGGATTACATCGGATTAATGAGAACCATTCCCAGTTTATAACCGCAGATGATTTATAATTTTAATACTATAAGGTTATTGGTAATTTTCATGAAATATGGGAGGAACAGGACACTAAAACGAAAATATTGACAGCTGCTTATTCATAGCTCATGAATGCGCCTTATTACACATGAGTGACGTCAATGAACATGATCCTGGTGGAAGAAAAAGGCGTGATAATTTTATACTAAATAATTAACTTCAATATTCCATGCATTGAGAGTTATGGTTACAATGCCGAATTTATTTCGGATTCGAAAATATTTCACACAATAAATGAAGGCATTGCGATAAGTATATGTTGATACTCAATAAAGCTTATTGTTCTCAGAAAATTTTCACAGGCCTACGTGGTAAAAATAAATGTGACAAGTAGGGTTGTATCTGATCGCTTCCTGCGCTCGCTCGCGTGTGGGGTGCCCTTGCTCGCTCGCTGCGCCCATATCTGGTAGTAGATGTTTTTCGCTGGTGCTTAATTAGAGAATCGCTTCTTCGTATTTGATGCCAACAGATATCACATTAATAATTTTCCGATGCTACTTGCTATCTTTGCTCGTTGAGTCCCGCAGAAATTTCAATTTTCCCGTTTAAATTCCATTTTCAGATACGTTTAATGGAAAAACTAAAACACTACTTGACTGAATCGAACCAAAATCTAATCAGCAACAAATTACGTCAAGCCCTATTGATTACGTTATACACCATGCAATCGTACGACATAAATTTGCGAGTGGGTCATAACATAAAGTCTATGACACGCACACACTCACTGCTGAAAATGTGCAAGTTATGTTGGGGCGGTCTTAAAACGTTAATATCTGTCAACAAAATGATTTTTCATTTTAGGGGTTTATACAATAACTTCCTATCCGGAAGTTAATGACAAAATACGATTGATTGAATGCAGGGGGTGTGCGCAGATTTTCTCTTCTGATTGTAGATGAGGATAGTTCTAATTCCATATAAAAGTTCGAAACTTCGATTTCTCGTATGGAAAATATTGGAAATCTTAAAGAATAATCAAATAATTTGAATCATTCATGCACAGATATGTGGGGGAGGCTTGTTTGCGCGTTATGAAACTTCCGCTACGCGAAAGGGAATTTGATGGAAAAAAGTGGAGAAAGAAAGATATATCAACGACAAAAGTAGTAGTAGCAACAGCAGCAACAACACAGCACGAGAGGAATGGTTGGAGTAAGAGCAATCTCCGAGACAATTAGCCTGCGCGTTCGTGACGGGTGCCTCCTTTCTTTTTTTTTCTTCTATTCTTCTCATCTCTTCCTCGTATTCTTACTCGTTTTCATCTTCTCCGCCTCGACGTCCCATCGTCAATGCGCTGCTGTGAGACGAGAAAGACGACCGCCAACTTCCAGATCTCTACCTGACGTTTATACCTAATGACCCGGCAGGTGCTTCATAGTATGGTATATCCAATGTGAACTTCTCTTACTCTCTCTCGTCTCGTTGTACTGCTATCCGGCAGCTGGGCCACCCGTATATTCATCGATGAAAATAAATTATATTTTTCTTTTTATCATTGACAATATGAGTTCGAAATACTCCACGCATATATTTGATCTACGCCACGTCATAGACGTGACTGCGAAAATAACGTAAACTCTGTTGCATCAACTTTGTAGACCTCAGCGAACATCTGAATATATATGATTGGAATGAGAGGTATCAAATGTTATTTCATGGCTGCATAGGTAAACACTTCCAGAAAGAAAAATACCACGAACAGCTTCATCACTTAATTCAACTATCTTCTTTCGCATGATGCATTCCATTGTGGACTAACAAACATAATAAATAAATTCGTTAAAGAATATTATTTTCAACTATCCTTCTACTTCATCTCATTTCCATCTTGACTCTCATTTCTATCGTGATTCCTCCTCGAGTTTGGGGCGCGATTCTCCATTTCATTTGATACATTGTGACCATTCATTCTATTAATACGAAATAAGTTACTTTGGAGAAAAGACGGATCAAGTGTTACAATATGAAATCGTTTAAAAATGAAGTATCGTCAAATTTTCACTAAAAACCGGCCACTTCCAAAATGAAAATAGTATTGAAGCTTTAATGTAAACTTGGTGAAGTCAGACCTGTATCTATAGTTTGCTCGCTAACAAAACTTATTTATGGTGGTACGCTCCTATCTACTACGTTTCATAACTTTCCATCGGAAGCGAGGATGTGGAAATTTTATGCACTTGTACACATGCCATACGCTTATTTTGTTCTTCTTCCTTTTTACTATTTGTCTGAAAAATAAATTTATAATTAACCTTTTTGAACTGTCAACTTTTTTTTTTTGTGTTAATTTGTTTCGATGGTGTGAAACTTTCATTCAGTCTTTAGCACTGCGCGAGCGTGGTCAAGTGTTGAACATAGAGTAGTTTCCCACGGAGAACATCAAATCTTCTCGGTAAAAGAAGGACTGTTCATTCGTGTAGATTAGGGTAGGGTGGGGCTAGTTGTGCGACTTTCCTTTTTCCCCGTCATAAGTCACAAAATGTATCAAATCTATTCAATAAATCAACTTTGGATTTGTAATTTGTCCTTCCCCAAACGTTTCGAACGATGAAAAATGATTCGAGGCCTAGCTTAGAAGTTACTGACATAAATACGAAAATGCTCCAAGATGCTCAAGTAGTTCCACCTATGGGGCGAGTTGTGCCGGGGCATGGGATTAGTAGTGCATGAGCTCAATGGAGATATTAGAATTATTTGAATGACCAATGAGAGTGTAATTGAAAATCAGATATATTTTTCCAGTATTAATACCAATAATATGATAAAACAAAAGGACAACTACTATTGATGATAAATATTATTGTCCGATAGAATAAAATTTGACCAAACAACACAACTATTTTCGAAGGTTGGGATATTATTATACTTTTCATACGTAAAATTATATAAATAGTAATTAAGAAGTACGTGATGTAGAACAAAAGCTTTATTTTTTGAGGTGAATATATAGTGGGGCTAGTTAAATACGCTGGACAACCCGTGTACAACTGACCCCAACTCGACTGCGCAAACTAAAAATTGGGTTATGAAAAAGTTACAAGACTTGGAACGGAATAATCTTTATAGTCGAAAGATAAATAAATAACTAAAATATTTACAATTATGTGAGTGTAAATAGCAGGATTCGAACGAATCTAGGAGAAAAGCAATAAGGAACTGATTTTCTACCTTTTCAGGAAAAAAAAAAAAAATGTGTTCTCACATCTCACTTGATCGGCGTGTGCCGTGTGACAGTCACGCATCGTGTTCCCCTTCCAAATTCCTCTCTTTGTCTTATTTGAAGTGTGATTGCACGATGTTTAATTTTTGAGATATTTCAAGTGCACAACTAGCCTCGCCCCACCCTATTTTTGTTTGTCCCCTTTTGTTTACTATTCAATACTCATGCAGAATCAATGCAACAAATATGAGACTGCTAAAGATTTTGAGTAAAAATTACGTTGCCACATTTTGCATTTCATATATTGGTACATGCGGATGAGGATGAAGTTGCGGCCTTGCGGGTGATGACAAGTGTCGGTTCAGTATATATCAAGATTACTCATCACAAGATCTTGGCAATCAGACATCGACGGATTAATGAGCCGTTTCATTTATCGCATAGTCATCAATTATCAGAAGCTGCTGCAAACGCGTGCTTCCCTTCTCCATAGGCGTTAAATCACCGTGTCATATGAGAGAGAAATTTATATATACTCTCATAACGATATCCTAATCACGTAATGAAATATTTATTTCCGATTTTGGATGAGTGTAAATTAAAAAATTGGATGATAAGGTGTTGTATAAAAAAAATTAATCTCTGTCCATCCAACAATGTTAATTTCAGTAATAGAGATGTGGGTGGTGAAATTAGAATTTTGAACTTAGTCTATCTCTTTGATTGTATATATTGAAGTTAGAAATTTTATGACGATATCGATTCATTTCGCATCATTGAGTGAGGCTAGAAAAAAAGGCTGATTGAGCTTAGTATGAGTACAGTGAATAAAGCAACTTCTTATCTCATTCAATGTTCTTTGCTACCCGGATCATAAAAATTATCAATAAATACAAGGATAAACAATGCTGTTCCCCTCCGTAACTTGGACAACTGCACTGACGGATATATGTCACAGATACACCATTTTGAATTCCAATTGAAGAATATTAAAGCGTTCTTGTGTTTCAGCATTCACTTTTTAACCGCATGTAAAAGCGATTTTCCATTCAAAGTTTGAGTGAGAAAAGTTTACGCTGGTCAAAGCTCATGCAATTTTTATGGAATCAACAAATTTTAGGCGTCATCGAAACTTTGTGTTCAAGTGTGAAAATGTACAAAATATGAATTGCTTTTCAAAGTATAATCATCAGCTATTTTGGATTCGAATTGAAGAAAATTACTAGCAACCTACATTGATGGCATCCACCGATTAAGGAGCTTGATGAAAAAAAAAATTGAACTTTCGTATCAATTACCTATTTTTAAGTTAATTCAGATATTATGTCGCTTACGTTTTTGATTATACGCTTGTATATATATGAATCATTGAAAGCCATAAATTAATCCAGATTTAGTCCACGAGTAACGCGCATGCGTGTGCGTGTGTGCCGAGTGGGTTCGCGTGTGTGTATGTGTCTGTGTGATGGCGCGCGTAAGAGGCGGTAGCGCGAGGACATCAAGAGGTGCGTTCGCCTGCTCGCGATGCGGCCAACGAGAAAAAAAAAGAGATAAAAGAGAGTAGGCGAATGGTGACCTCAAGAGCCACTGTGACCTGAACCGGTCCGCCTCGGGATCGCACTCTATGGCGAGCAGTGATCCTCAACTATATCAGAAGTAGTGAAGAAAGAATTTTCAAACAGCAACATCTCAGTCAGTTCTCACTCATAATCTCGTAAACTATATCGACCATGAAGATGAAAGTTTAATTATTAATAATGTAAATGTGCGCGATACTCGGGTACTGTAGTATCAATTTTGATAATTGTCAGTTGCCGGTGCGAATTTTTAGTTTCGTAAGATTTACTTATCAATAAATAAATCGTGTCGTTATTTCAGCAAGTCAGCAAGATATGTTCATCATCATTCTTAACACAAGGTATTTTCTGTTCATCAGTTCAAGAGCATATATACTCTCTTTCCAAACACCGCCATGTTTCCGCACCATTGTTCTTCACATACCGAACACACGAATCTATTATCTTTCTCTCGTATTTTCTGGTATACTCACGTATAGTTCGATTAATGTGAGCGGGAACTATGTAGAGCTTGAGGGCTTAGGAATATATATAGTTGAGATTTCCATCGTTGCGTTATTGATATATATATGTGTTTTATTTCACATAGGCAGACCACTATTTCACATAATACATATATGTCCGATATGTTCAGTTATATAGAATTAGTATCTGAGACCCAAACTGATAGTTACATAATGTGCGATTTCATACTGTAACCAGAGTGTTCTATTAGACAACGTGAATACCAATCATGCTACTGTATATCCTAGTTAACATTGCGAACATTCTATACTTGGAGTCGTTTTTAGAAAAATAAAGGCTCACAAGATACTCATAAAGTAGCCATTCCCTCTGTCTGGAAAAATTTTCCGCCAAAAACACGATTTTGAATATAAAAAAAAAATGCATAAAACTACATCCACCTATGCAATCTTGTGCAATATAAAATATATCAGCCTCATCGTATATGTTTGGAATTAACAATGAAAACAAAGTTTTTGCAGTTTCAATTCATTGTGAAAATCTATGCTGGACCCGGAATACAATACACCATGAGTTTTCTTTGGTAAAAAGTAACTCTGAGATCGTACATGTTGCATTTATCAGAAACTACTCATGAAAATTTTCGATATTGTGCGACGCCTAGGGTGGAAATGAATTGTAAATTAAAACTGAATAAAAGCGATGATGTGGATGAAATTCACAGAAGATTTAAAGGAATTCGTGAAGAGGTCGGAGTTGGACAATCGGTGTGAGCATTGTCGTAAACGTCTCTATATGTAAAATGTGAGAAGTCGTGGGCGTTTCGTAAAGTCACCCGCAATACCGCGCAACTCTCTTTCTCTTACTGCCTATTATCTTATTCTTCTCTCCCCCTTTTCCTCCCACGCGCTCGCTCTTTCACTCATTTTTCCTGCCATTATGTTTTTTTTTTCATGCAAATGTGCGTACTCGTGCTGAATACATTTACCTCTTGCCGGCCACCAGCTCATGAGTTCCCTATTTAGATAAAAATTGAAACAGAGGTAATGAACAACAAATAGATGTAATGCGGATTTACACAGCCAATGCAGTGAACTATCATGGTGCCAAATAATTTTATATCTACCCATATCAGTGAATAACATTGTTCTAACATTGAAATACCATATGAATTGTTGTGTTGGCGTCGAGTAGAATACACGTGGGCCGCATACATATAAGCATTCATGTGTATACATGTAATATTGAGCGGGAGTAAATTAACCGCGAAAAGAGAGGAAATGTCTAAGGTCGAGACGGTGCAGGTCACGATGTCAAAGGTGGGGCCGCGCCCTTCATTGTGTCCGGCCCACGTGACTGAGCGCATGGCTGAGACGTCGTCATTCATGTCATCGTGCCTTTCTCAACATTCTCCTTTATATGTAGCGGAATAATCGACGATTTCTTTTTCTTCCTCCCTCTTCGGTTCTCTCAACGTCTTCCACCTACAACATTAGTGTAAATGTGTATATACAGAGATATATACAGAGGTGTATAATATAAATCGAACGAGCATGGCAGACGAATACACGTTCACATGAATTTTCATAATAAGTAGCCTCAAGCATTTATGTGCCGATTTTTATAATCTTCCGTCGAAAATAACATCGCGGCACTATATGACGTCCAACACGAACTGTCGATATTTAAGACACAAGATATGAGGGAATAGAAAATTTAATTCGTTCTCATGGATTGTGGCTCTTAAAACTATAGTAAAAAAAAAATACTAGTGAGATACACATCGTGATAGTTTTCATTCTGACAAAACTTGTTCAAATGAATATCACATCAGCTTAGGGGATTTTCGAAACCTTCGAAAAATTTATTTGCCTCTATCAGACCGTGATGATTTTGTTAATTCTGATGTATATTAAGCTTTGTGACTTTAAGTGTTAACTTGCGTAGCAATCCGTATCAATGAAATTATTTACGCTTAAATAAGACATAATTTTCTTAAAGCCAATTCAAGCGATAACGGTTTCCAAAAGGAAAATAAAAAAGAGAGACATGTCCGAACTCCTTCGAAACGTATTTACACCCACATCATCACAGTGGGGAATTGTCGAAAATTTCAGATTGAAAGGCATCGAAAAATATCGTTCATTGTAAGTTCCTGATCGAGAATATTGAAATTGGTGTCCAATTTTCGTCTAAGATGAACGATGAACGCACCAAATAAGTTAACTTCATGTAATCATATTCTGCACTGGAACTCAAAAGAAAAAACACATAAACAGATGTGGTATGACGGTGAAATGTATATTTCACATTCTGTCTATAATTTACGTGGCACATTCTCCATTATATCAATTGAGTGTTGAATTTGAATAACATAATTCCATGGTGCAATTGTATTAATACTATGGGTATAATCATTTATAGGAAAATTTATGATACAATGATACATGTGAGTATGTGCCCAGGTATGAATTCCAAATGTTATCAAATAGATTAGCGGCCTTGAGTGAAGAGAAATCACGGTGTCCGGGAAATGTCAATCAGTGTGAAACCAATGTGATTGATTATTCAAGCATATTCAATTTGTATTGAATTTATAGAGTTCAAAATGAATCTGCATATTTCTAGTGATAATGAGAAAACGAGTAAAAATAGCTGCGAAAGATTATTCGCGATTACAGATGCATGGATCGTACAAAAACAAGTCCTATGAAGCCAGGCTGACAGAAACTTTCATCAAACTATTAGATTACTCATCAATGACAATCACATACGTTTACAAGCAATTGTTTAAGTCTGAACAAATGATGAATTATACACTATAAATTACACTTTCTGCACGATTCAGCTTCATCGAATTTTCAACAGTATAAATTGCGTGAATATATCGTATTGTATCTCGTAACATGGAAGCATTATTCTTCGATTCCATAAGGAGTTAGGAGTTCAAAAAAATCGGCAGAACTCAAAAGTTTTTAAAACCACGGTGAAAAAAACAATGTATAAATAGAAAATGAATCTGTTTGTGTTTGGTTTGCGTGAACATTAAAGTTATCAAATTAAAAATGTTTAAATGTTGAGCGGACGATGTGACACCGATAACACTTAACCATAACATTATTGTGTCGCAGTAAATATCTATAGAATAAATCTTACCTTATATTTGACACGTTTATGACCGAAAATATTCATATGACATTTATATTCTTGCAATGTTTACACATGATTTGTCGCGAGGCAGAGGTTTTTGTTATTAATCAATTTTTCCCGAATACTCGAATTCTTATCTATATTGAATCTCATGAGATGTTGATTTTCACCGTTAATTACTCCTAGAAAAGGTCTTTAAAATATGTTAATATTGCAGCTCGAACAGAAAAACGAAAATATCTTCCAGCTGTTACTTTACATGTACATTTATCTACGTTTATGTTCCTTGCCCAATCCGGAGACATTGATTGGCGAGTGCCATTGTAACAGTTTACTGATAACTCTACGGCAAATATGCTAACTCCCGGCCGTCGATAATATTTAATTGTGGAAGTAGAGAATACAAGTTTTCAAGCGGTTCTCGAACGAAGTTATTGCGATCATGATGAACTGGACTTTAATAGATGGAATTTCATTTATATTTTCAGCTGAACCTTTACTACTCTAATTTTATCATAAAGTATTTTCCCATTGAATGGGATGATTATATCTTTCTATAATGACACTGATAAACCGTAATTTGTCTTCTATAGACTCCTCTTTGCAATCATTCTCCTACTTGGTGCATGAAGAGCATGCATCACCTTATCGTTTTAAACGTGCTTATGAAGTGTGCCGCATGGTTTTACACAGCATCTGCGTGATGGTTGCGAAAGCCTAGTCACGTAGGCACGCACTTGGCTCACCTCTACCTCCTTTTTACGTCCCTTTTTTTCACGTGTCTTCAGTCCATTCCTTTTTGCGTTTTTTCGCCAGTTTATTTCACCGCAAAATTGCTCATGCTCTGTACAGTCTGCACATGTGGTTAACAAATAATATCCAGGGAATTTCTCAACCATATCAAGACAAAAGGTGTCGTTGCCTTTCTCACTTTTCCAATATAATATAGACAATGATGCTTTGACGAATAAAAGATAACAAGCTTGGGTCTAATGATAATTAGCAGGTGAAGAACAAAATGCACACTCGAGTGAGAGAAAGAAGGAATTGAGAAGATACATTGTGTCAGGCGGTTGCACAGGACCTCTTCACCTTCGACTTTCCACAATGGGATTTAATTAGTTGCAGGAATGTGTCGGGTCACAAGCTTCGAAACATTCCTACATTAAGTCGAACATGTAAGGAGTGTGTTCATTCACTCAATACCTATGTTGAACTTGGTGCCGCAAACAACCCTGTACACACATACATAAATATAAATATGTCGTATAATAACATTTTGCTGCTATCTTACTAAAGCAGTACACACAATTGAGTGAGACTCGTCATACGACCTTGTTCCTTGCAAACTTCGAGGCGCGGCACTCAACTGTGTACACAGTCATATATATTATATGATTCGAACCATTCACTGGAGCAACGTCATCCTCTCAGATACATTAATGTTTCGGGTAATAGCTGCCGCACATGTGACTATTTTTCATTCACAATATTATGTGGCTTGACTTTTTTTCCAATGCAATAGATCAGTATAATTGCGATTTGAACGCTGAAAAGGCATAGAACCGTGAGGTAAATTATGTTAAGGTACTATAACTATCCAACATGTAGAAACACTTGATATTGTTGTTACATCAATATAGTATTAGTTCGATTGAGACTACTAGCAACATTAGCTAAATGGTAGATATTTTAACGGTATCCGAAGCATTGCTGCAGGCCGAACAATTATAGTAGCTGTCAAAACAACTTCTACCGTTCGTTATATGTTTAATTATCGTTTGGAGGTTATATAATCGCAATCTTGCCATGATCCGACCCGAGGAAAGCGGAATGATGAAGGATATATTTATATATATTTAGATATATAATATATATGTATTATATTATACATTATATGACAATATACTATGTGTTTATACAGTTATCAATCTGATGAGCATCTGTATTATTAATACACTATGAAAAAAATTCACGAAACCAATTCTGATCCATAAAACTTCGGGTAAAATCAGCTTGCAACTAATTAATTTATCAACATATTGATTCGTACGTGAGAGTGTATTGTCGAATGTAATAGTGGATTATGAAGAGAGCCGTAACTATTAAGCGGTCTGTAATTCCATGACAAATAATATACAAGTCTATAAAGTGGCAAATAAAATCATAAATGCTGATAATTGTAAGTAGCGTAGTTCACTCGAAGCATTTATACACATTTTAAAAATCACTATAATATGGAGGTAGGAGGAATATGTGAATGCGATATGAAAGCAAAGGCAGAATTTGGTTCAGCCAAACAGTGAAATTTGATGGCAGAAGGTAAGCACATTTGTCATAGAGAAGTTATAAAAACAGTGAATTCAATCCACTCATGGGTGTCACCACTAATCATAAAGTGAACTAAATTTTGACACTTTCACGAGTATTAATTTTTGAATGTATTCCACATCGATAATTTATACAGTAGGAATTAAAAATATTCCGCGCTTCCGTTACAAACTCGAACTAACTGAATAATATGCGCAACAGGTCGAGAATATCGGAATGTACCTGCTTTTCTAATTTGTATCATTGGTAACTATTGATAATTCGTTAAAAGGCCTCAAATGACATACAAGTTGATACGTATTGCGAATTCCATGATTTTCATCGAACTGTTGGGAGGAAATTTACTCCTACATTGTTACTCCATTAATAATAATTGAAAACTGAACCAAGTTCAGAAAGTTAACCTCGGGAATGAACGAGCACTACCTTCAAAGACAGATCATCATGTTATTAACTGACCTGTTCCGACCCACTTTTATCACTATGTGCAATGCAATGCTATATTACACATAGTTTGCGGCGATTGCGAATATGTAATAAATGGTGTTTGAATTGAGTTGATTTCTATTGTTATGAGCTTCTGTTTGTGTTTAATCAGCGATTCAAACCACACTTTTAACACACTGGAATTATCTTCATAATTACATAGTTTTTCACAATGATTTTCATTAATTGGAATCATACCGGAGAATATCAATTGAGATAATTGACGAACTATTTATTCGTCTTTGGAAATATTATTTTACGAAATCTGTAATTCTCGGTAACGAATATTCACTTTTCTCATCATTGTATTCATTATAGAAATAGATATCACACGAAATATTTTGACGTTCCAAATTGATACATTTGATTTAAGCGTGTACGTGGGGATGAAGGAATCGGCACATTGAAAAAAATTCTTCATCCAATTTCACTACAAGTTGGACACGATATCGTCAATAGATATTATAGGATTCTGATTCTATCAGAACGTAATTTATCACCATGAAGCGAAATTAGAAAAGAAAAACAGGTGGAATCGTTACGTAACCTCAACAAAAAAAAAAAAAAAAGAACAAGGATGGTTTAAAAGCCAGACGTTTTTTACTCTGTGACTTATATTAACTTTAACTTGCCTGAGCACGTACAGACCAACAATAAACTCATCAAACGCCGACACCTGCAACGACTTCGAACTTTTCTTAGACGTCGAATTTCATCTTCCTGAACTTTACGACCACCTGACTAGTGACAATGACACAAAACATGGAAATGGGCATGTGCACATACGCACATACGCGCAGGCATACACAGATATATACATATGTATATATGTAATATGCATATGTTAAAGATGTCTACATCGCCAAGGAATAACTGCCACGCGACGGAATACTCATTGTATATGTCATTCTATTTATTTGCAAGAGGCACTTTTTCACAAAAAAGATATGATATTTGCTGTACATGTCTTTGGCATTGACACTAAAATGTGCAATTTACCGATTCCCTGAAATGCTCAATGGCTTCATAGATTTTGTACAGCTGTTTTGTTTTAATGATAAATAATTGCAATATATCTGTAAAACATAGGGAATAGGAAAGATGAGGACAGTTCACATAAATTTTGAACCCTTCATTGTGATAGGAATACAGACGATATAAACCCTCTCATAAATCGTTATAACCATGTTCATAATAACCATAATTATCATGATTACATCAACTGCCTTATCTATGTGCGTGGTGACTATATTTATGAATAAGTTTCGACTCAGATTTTATCGAATTTGCCAGATAAATCTTATGTCACATACATACGCCCATAAACATACTTTTTCTATGCCGAGTTTTTCGAATTAGTATGAGACAATTCATAACTGGTGCAAATAGCTCTCACTTCATTTCACGTTGTTAGAATACAATGAAATGCGTCAGTACATCGAGGTATGAAAATATGCGCTCATTTGTGGAATTGGTTACAGTGAGAGTAACCCAATAAGAGTTCAGACAACGAAAGAGTGAGGAGCATTTGTATTGTTACTGTGGTCTCTATACTTGTTCTTCGATAAGAAGTATTTGAGTGAAAAAATCCAAATTATTCCTTTCAACCATCCTGTTTTGGAAGTTGAAACAAGACAATTTCCCCCCGCTGGATTGGTTTCTTACTTTTTTTTTAATTCTGAAAGAGTCGCATTTGTTCATGGTAAATCTAGTAATAGCTCATTGTAACCTCAGTCAATTTGACAGGTGTTGTGTTTGTAATATTAAAAACTATTCTCTCTGTTATACTATCATAATTTTCTTATTGTCAGAATACTATAAGATTTTATCTACGCTATTAGTCAAAAATTGGATTATTTCGACTGGCTCCAGACATTGGCTCGCTTCGCTCGGGCAGGCAACACACACCCTCGGCTGATATCGTCTTGTTTCGTCCCTAGCCACACAATATACTATTGTCTGTTGGAAATTTCACGTTTGATTCCTCATATGATTTTAAAATATATTGAATGTTCAGTTTTGATCCTGATCCAGCGGCAGTAAGACACGTATTTTCCTGCGATCCATATAAAAGAGAAATATGACATATTCGATTTCTCAGTTACGATCAGTCTCGAATCAAGATAGTACTATTTTTTTACGGCTCAAGTAATATCCGTTTGGCGATCAAGGAATTACTCATTCAGTTAATTCAATGCAGTTTTGGGTTCAATAGACCGTTTGAATTCTTACAGATGTATTGCTGATGAGCGATACATCTGTTTAAACAACGGTAGTACTTCTAAGGTCTTTCAGTGGATCACAAATACGCGTCGTCACCATTCATGAGAACGAATGGCAAGCACAGACCCTACGGCAGTATTACCTCACGTAAACGGTAAATACAATGTGAAACTGCAGGTAGAGATTTTGGAAGTTCGGCCCACTTCTCTGAGTTGAAATGGAGAGCACCGTGCAAGCGCATTTTGAGAACAATTATCATAATTTCCTTCTGATTTTCCTGATCTGTCGACAAGGTTCAATTGCAATGCAATGCGCGAATGGCCTAGCTTCGGAAGCTCTATGTACACACCCGCACTATCCATATATTAATATACTATCCAAAGTCAAATTCAAAAATAAAATTAGTTCATTGAGATGATATTCAAGTGATAACTTTAGTCGAAATTGAATCAAATATCCAAACATTACTTCATGAGCGTTTCGAAGGAATTTTTCTTACCATAGAGTAGACCGTGCGTATAGCATTTCATTTTTATATGGATGGTAACAAGCAACAACGCCTCAATCAGCATATCCGAAAAAAATTTGTTGACAGTATATTTTCTTCAAATGAACGTTCCTGAACTCGAATATGCTATGAAAAAAATTTCAAACGTATGTTGGTCTAGACGTTTTTGCTCATAACCGTCCATATCATACTCATCAATTTTCTTCTTTTCCCGGCCCAAATATTGTTTGCAGATTGATCGGATGGAAAATTTGATCCGGTCAATCTACGATCAGACTAGCGTTGAGCGCGTTCTGCCAACGATACTTTTGTGATTTAGTATGTACACATTGAATATCGATGATGAACGACAACATATATTTCCAAGTGAATAAGATGATGATTATTTATGGTTCTTAGGTGAGGTGTCGAGCGAGAGTGTGTTGACGGGAACGACACCACGTGGTGGCGAGCGAGTAGAAGCAGCTGATTTGGGCAGGCATACCGAAAGTTTGGACGAGAGCAACCTGGCCACGAATACGGCTATTGACGCCAGGGGCGGAAGCCCTCAGGGCGCCCATCTGTCGGGAGCAGCTACCCCGCGGCCACCCAGGGGTAGGAGGCGACAAAATCAAAACGGCTTAGATACCACCCAGGTATGTACTTTTCTGGATTCGTTATGTCTCCTTTTGAATCTACAACAATCAAACAGGCACGAATTCTTTTATTCTTTCATGAAAACTAGAATATGTCTTACTGGATGTCACGATATCGATATACTAAAACGATGTGATCCATAAATTTGGTATGGAAAACTTCGTATGTAAGCCGCATGGACGTGCGCTTATTAGCATTCGTAAGGTTGGATCTTTCTTGATGTTTAGTCTTTCAACTCATGTTACTTGCTGATTTTACATCGCAACTACCCTTTCTATTGCTGTCGTAGCCAAATCGAAAAAACATTAGGTGTTGACGAGAAGGAGCAAAGAATCATTTGTTGTATTGCTAATTTTTACCTTCCGTAGACGAAACGTGCATCTGCTCTTGAATAACTCCAGTCTAACTTCTGCAATTAATTTGAGCCTCATAAAACATGCCGCTGTTGTAAATTGGCATGTAAATGGATTGAACCTACGCGCATCGCTGATACCATCATAACACGGATTGTAATTAGTTTTCATTCATACTAGAGCCGATGCTTGGACATAGGAGAATTTCATTCATCGGGTACTTCAGCGGGCCCGAAATTTGAGACGAATTTCGTTTTTGTCAAAACCATCGTGGCAAAATCAAGGGCGAGTGTGCCACGTATTGAATCATTTTCATTAAGTAGGCGGAGTCGAAATTTTCCCCACTCTGTTATTTTTTCGATCCCTTATTCTAGTAGTCTGAAACAAAGATGACTCAACAATTCAAACAAAAGTGAACCCATTCGGTAACTATGACAAAATCAAAATAATATCATTTTCTATGATATTGGCGAGGAGAACTTCAAGTCTCGAACGCTCAGAGTTCGCGGCTTCGCTTGTTCAAGTATCCAGAAGTTTTACTGTAAATGTATGTATAGCAAAAAAAAAGTGACGATCAATAATTTCAAATTTCACGTACAATATCGGATAACAATGAAACGTCGGTATCAATCTATTCAGTTGACAATTCATGTTAATTGGAATACTTTTTTTTCTCGATTTTATATCTAGGTGAAATCTGAGCGGCTCACTCCTGATAATAATTCCACATCATCGAGAAGTGTGACGCCGTCGTCTTCGAGTCATCCAGGAACGCCGCCTAATGCAGCGGCATTGGGTGGGCCAGAAGGTCCAACAGTTCCTCATCATCTCAAGCACATGGAGCAGATGATGGGCAGAAATTACAGCGACTTCATGAGAAGTCTTGCTGCCAAGTACAACAACGCTAATCCTAACGAGTGAGTGCCTTCTTTTTTCACCATCAATTAATCCAACAATGAAAGGAATTATTCTAAGGATCAATGCTAAATCTACTTTATCCTGGTTAGCTACTTTAGCTCACCCAGAAACGGCTACCCGTCAGGTCTGGATCCAAGGTTTCCCGGATTTAAGACAGCAACTCCATTCGTTGGCCTCATGGCGCCACTCGGAACACCACATCCTCCAACTGTGCCAACTACGTCACCACTATCTGGCAAAGATAGTAAAGAACAAAAACAAGACAGCATTTTTGGTAATCCTGTATTCCCGCCGATGCTAGACATGTCATCAACACAAGCATTACTGCACATGGTTCGGACGGCAAATGCTGCACAAAATGCTGCTGAACTCGAAACTTATCTCAAAGGTACGTGCAATTCATAAAATCCGGAAAAGTATTCTACGTCCCAGGATATTTTTTCTGCCATCAGAATTAAAAAATTATTGATTGTCTCGGAATTCGACAGATTTTATTAAAAAGGTTTGATTTATAAAATTCACCAAAGTCGAATCATTCTCCAGTATAGCCAATGTTCAATGAATCCAATGCATAATCATGTTTTCCGAGCATGCCTTTTGTTGATTGTCTCTTAATTCTTGTCCTTTAGTTTAAAATCCTATCCTAAATTTCTTGAAACTCCAGTGAAGTTTAAACAAAAGAATATATAGACAGAGAAATGGAGATTTCATTCATTTATTCAATTCGAAAATAAATTTGTCCTCTAAATATTTCATGTATATTCAGGATGCCAAGAATGAATTCAATTATGTGCAATCAATTGACATAGGTGCTAATAAAAGAGATGTGGGGGTAACAAGTCCACTTGACTTATCGAGTCCTGGTGGTTTTGCCCCACGGAAACGTCACAGAACTGAAACGAGAAGATCAGAAAGTGTGTCACCAAAACCTAAAGCAAGCGCACGACCAAGTACACCACCACCAGTACGGTGTCCGTCGCTTTGTGGTCACATGCCCTGCGGTGATGGTCGTGCCGTCAATCGTTGGACAATCGAGGACGTCGTCAACTACGTCTCATCAATCGACATTTGCGCCGAATATGCACAGGTCAGTTTTTATTCTTTCCTATATATTATATTATTGTTTCTATTCCTGTCAGTTTCTCCTGTAGCTGAGTGATATTGCCAGCCTTGAATACTATCCGATTAGTTTGTTTCTATTAAGTCAAAGCGTCGACAAGATTCCAATGCATAACAATGTGAAGCGGACAAGAATGAAGTTATGAAACCGACGCTACTTTAAATTGATTTGTGTCTGCTGTTTCATGACAGATCAAGCATGCATATGCGCGGACGTGTTTAAATGGAGCAATAGAGTTTCGGAATACTTTCACTTTCTCTTTTTATTTATTTCATATCATCGATTAATAATAATTATACATACATAAAAGACACTTCGAGATTTCTCATACCAGATATATCTTTCGAATGGCATTATTCCTGTATCTGATTAGTGAATTATTCAAGTTTGACAGTTATTTTTCCATATATTTCTCGTACCGTCATCAGCTGAATCTTGGAATTCAAACTGTTTGGATTCACAAATCGTAAATCTTTCAACAGGCGCAAACGCGTGCCAACGCGTGTTTGTTGTTCATGAATATTCAATGGGAATTTACCATATCATAATGACAAGATATTTTACGTCGATCATAATACTTGATAGTCCTTCGCAGGATAGTTTAATGGCCGGCAGTATCCTATGTGAATATTTGTGTGTGAACATATATATTCCTGTTCTCCAAAAATATCCCAAAAAATGTCATCATTGAATTGCACAAGTCCCTCTCCCAACAACTCGATACTCAATTGTGATGCCTCGATTCGAATTTGATTTATCACACTATAAACTAGTACCGAATTCGAGGGAATAAAAATAATTTCCGCTAGTCAACAAAATGTTTCCAAAACTCTCGTATTCATCAAGTCACTTCCAGAAATTGCAGTAATCCCAAGTCGTCCTTGTATCTCAACTTTTGTCCAATCGTGAAACGAAATATTTGATAGATCATATATCCGCTGTTTGTTTCCCATATAGCTAACTTAGGGTAGGCTACATTTTTCTTCACGATGCTTTGTCTCTACCTTCAGTATAAAAAAATCAAAGTTCGTATGAACTCCCAATCCTTGCGTGGTGATGAACGACAAGGTGTAGTTGATTTCAAATTTGGAAGTTGCCAATGATTTAGGTGGGTGAAGTATCAATGGGTGTGATATTTGTGTGTATGTTTGATTCATGGTAACAAGGTAGATTGTAATGAATCGAATCACGAATGGGCGCGGATTTCTCGTACAGGAAGATAGTAAAAGAGAACTTGTACACGAATGTTACAGTTCGCAAACTACCATACACACGTATGAATCATTAGAAAGTCATGAATGTAGGACTATCCGGTTTGCTAGATGTACCCCTCTATCTCTCTTACTCTTTCTCGTCCCCTTCCTTTCTCATTGCAAGTAGGTGGTATATCAAAATGCCTACGCGAGCAATTAATAGATGTTGAGTGTTTTGTGACCAAATTGGTCTTCAGGAGTTCTTTTCGCTATGCATATTTCTTCTGCTCAAATGAAAGTCGCCGAATCTGAGACATTCAATTCTATTCAGATGCGTTCCAATAATAAACGTTACCAGTCCATGTGCTCATCTGATATCATATGCTGCTCCCCAAAAATTTGTTGCTCATAGGCATTAAAACTCTGTGGGAAGTTGATAACAAGGTGAAAACGAATGAGCAGAATTTCGAAGTCACTACATATTACTGTTCTTCTGTTCTCGGCAAAGAACAGGTATAATTGGTTTTGGTGATTTTCTGAATGACAATGTGTTGCCTCCTGATTTATGAAAATGAACCTCGATCTACAACCATGGATATGGTGAAATGAGTTCTTCCCTCTCCGCTTTTCATACGAAGATGGGACACGCACTATACGCAAACATCGTCATGAATTGCAAGAATTATCCCATCCATTGCAATGATATATTCCAAATAGCTTCAATATTAATGTCTCATTATGTTAAGAATGCACTCTCAGATAAGGTCAGCACCAATGCCATGAATCTTTTCTTAGATCTTTTCGTACAAACTATACTCACTCAGTTTAGTCTCATCTAGACGTAACACATCATACTATAACTTCAAATACCGTAGTGATTTTGAGAGCGGTAATAGTTTTCTATCGATTCTGTGATAACCATCACGAGAAGATTGCGGATAAGAAATCAACACATCGGCGTAACATGCTCTCATGCGTCCCGAGCTCGTGCATAGTATATCGTTCAGACTCGTCTTGCGAACTAGATCCCTTTCGTGAGGTACATGAGCTTATCAGTAAGACACTTTGTCGCATATAGTAGAGTTGAGGATATAAGGTATGTGAACTTGTGAATGATTGCATTCTTATCGCTTCCATCTCAATGTTTGTTGTCCGGTAGATTAAATGCCGCTATATCTACATTATAAACACAATAATCATGACCATTCTTCTGGGGGACCAGGCCAAATTGAACCATGAAAAGTTCAGAGTGATCAAATTATTTTTCTATACAATCGATTCGATTGAAAATAATTTTTAGATGAACGTTCGGTGATCATTAATTGATTGAAAGAAAGGAGCAATTACAGCTAAAAATTAGGGTTGGAATCAACTATAATGATGTAGAAAAAAAAAAAATAAAAAATCGCCCCGAGATTGGGGTGAATTGAATATGAATCAGGGTAAATTCAATTTATGGGAGGGGCATCGGAAATTACTATTTCAAAAAAAAAAAAAAATTTTTTTTTCTGAAAGTATAATATTCTTTTGTTGTTAAATACCTCGGGAAGAACACGATGTGAGATGAATTTCATACAGTTTATGAATAAAAATCGAAAACAGAACTTGTATAAAAATTCAGCCCGTACCAGACAGGCCGATCCAGAGTTGTGTTCGAGAGGTTAGAAATTCACTTCACCAATGGTGTAAGTATATATTAGTAAATTCGTTGATTATGAAAAACGGCTATTAAAAAGTAAAAAATTTGGAAAAACACCTATTTTACGTACTAGATCGTTTGTATTTCACAGCGTCATTTTGCCCCGAAACATATTTTCACAATAATATTTATTTCAAATTACATATTCAATATTTCGGGTATCTTCATGACTATGGATTGATAATTAATCAATTAGAGAATCCGATAAAGTAATCGATGATGCAAATCTTCATGAGAATTCAATGTAAACTGGTAATCAAAATCACGAAAATCATGAATGGGGAGCATCCAAATGATCTTTCCATTTTTTGTTTCTCAGAAACACAAAAATCCTGCCAATGACCGGCTTCTTCAGCATCACTATGATACTAGAGTTCATAAACTTAATTTTTAAGTCTTTGCATGCATTCATATAATAATGATTACCGAAATCCGATTTATCCCGAAGTTCATTCCACCCCGGTCTCCTCTATACCAAATTATTTGTTTCGATTGCAATGGTATTGGACTTTCGATTATCATGTGTGTGAAGCTGTGCATCTCCTATTTATAGACGAGTTAATTTATGACGACACGACAATTATAGAAAGTTATTAGTTATTTCTATTAGTTAGTGACATATTGAGATCATGACGCGAGAGAATGTTTATGCGAGATCAGGATGGTTTTATTGCAAATTTCGAATAGGCCCCGTTTGTGAACCTATCTTGCCATTTTTTTATGCGATCAATATTGTTCATGGTTCCCACTTGAGATTCAGAGCATGCTAACAACGCTTGAAGTACAGAATCGAGATTTTCTATGATATATTCGAAAATAGAAATATGGTATTGGTTTGAAATGTACATAACAGTAATTTCGAACAGATATAGGAACTCAACAATTTTTTCATAGTGGACATCTTGGAAACCATTTCACATGTTGTTTTGCTTCTGCAAATTGAAATTCTATTTTCACAAGTGTCATAGCACTGCGGGACATTGTTGGGAATCATTTCAACAGATCCATTACGGTGCGTTCAAGTTTGCCCACTCGTAAAATAAATTTTTTACGAATTCTATGAAATTGAAGTATGATATTGATATAACTTTATTTAATCAATCAAGAAATTTTTAATTATTTGATGGAATGCGAAATGTCACCAATCTGAAGTGTTTTAAATTGACGTGCGCGAGTGGCAACCGAGTATAATGAAATGAATAAGTCTTCGTATATCTTGAGAACGGTTCAAACGATGCGTTTCGAAAAATTGATATATATTGAATTAGGAAATTGCGATATTTTCAGGAAATACGAAATTTTGTTCTACCGATCTGATGAAAACCTAATGATTTTTCTGCTTTGCATCTTTCTGAAACAATGAACGCGTGATGTGGTATGGATATCACAAGTTGGCAATGTTGCAATCATCATACAAAAAGCAGCTGTATAGGTTTTCTCTGCTCACTATAGCAACGTTACCACACATTATCGGTATGTTACATGCATTCATATTATGAAGCATTCAGTGTAAGCATTTACGGTGTTTCCACATTCATTGTTCTCATTAGTGTAATTACGTAGGTGTGTGTCTGTACAGTCAGAAAATACATGTATTAAGTACGGCTCCTCGCGAAAATGAAAATTTCTATCTTGAAGGCTTCTAACTGTTTGTGTTTCCCATTGGGCTATACAAATTGGTACGATAATCGCAATTGAACTACAATATTTTTTTGGAGCTGAAACTTCGTCAAAAGGTTGATACGGTATGTCTCCCATAGATGCTGTTAGAAAATTTGTTCTTCATCATATAGCTGATTACAATTCAAGGAACTCAAATAACAGGAATTTATTACTTTAAGGATGATTGGTTGCAGTGAAAATGTTCATGCACAAGTAAACCGTTTCGAGTGGGCACAATTGTAAATGTGTGAAAAATACATTCACCTTAATGGCAGTTTCTGTATCATATGCGAATCGCGGTGATATTTGAAATGAGTTGAAAATTTTTCTTGCTTATTATTTCCCAAAACTGTTATCCAACTCAAGATCGATTTAATCAGAATAACATGCAATTCATCTTATTATTTCTCCCAAAATGTTTGTTAATACTAATTGTTGCACTCCAAATGTGAATTTTGTTTGATTTATGTGCTGGTGATGTATTGTTAATACAGTCGATTATGAAGATGAAATAATTTTTTAGAAGTAACTGAAAAATAACTCAATCTGAAGAGCTTCCACTTTGAACTTTCACATCTACATTCGCATAAACATTCAGATATAATATGCTCATTTGCGGTTACGTTCGAAATGAGATTAACTTGTCAGCGACAACTAAAAAGAGATTAAATGAAACTATTTCAACAACTATTATCGCATCTCATGGTGTGGATTCAACTAGAGTTCTGGAATCTTTTTCAATCGAATGTATCGTTTAATAATCTCTGAACTCACCTGCACCTCGATCGATAAAATCGATCATTATTACAAAATAAGTATCACATTCATATGCCTTCCGCTCATCATTATCATCACCATCATCATTGATATATTGTATATAGCATATTATACACAAAACGATTAAGAAATAATACAGATTGAGAAAGTTTTCAGAGCATTCATTTGATGATATATTCACGTGGCCTCATCAAGTATAATTCAAGGAAATTGATTTTCTCTCGTCACACGTCGCGCCCAAGTCACGACCCTACACTATGACCCAACCAGCTGCATCAATCATCCGCTCCCACTACTACATCATTGTCATTTTCTATATCCATCCCACTATCAATTATTCATTAGTTTCTTCTCTGGGTATTACACCATAGCGATAGTAATAGACGATAATTGATGCTACAGAACACATTTCAATAAAATATGCAGATAATAATAAAAACAATTAATCGATCAGTTTAACTACTGCTCAATCTTAGCGGTACAATCTTTCAACAGCATTCAAATATCTACATGCACATATTCATGTTTATATGTCGTCTACTTGGAAATGCCTAGTCAATATACGACGTCGCGTTACTCCGTGATACACCATATATCCACGCATTGCAGATGGCCAATTGAGCACGCTCGGAAACTGCATAGCGTCCAGCTATGCTGCATCCTGAGACTCGAATGCAAATCAACTGGCAAGTAGAAAGTCCATATGGGGCCTTTTATCGATCATGGGGAATGCTCTATACTTTATCTTTCAAGCATAAGTTCTTTCTCCTCTTCTCTCTCTATTTCTCTTTCTCCTGTTCATTCACTGTTTCATTAGAGCCAAATGTGGAATTCCCGCAATCCCGTGCGGTCAGTAGCATGGTTACAGTAATGTAGAGGAAGTTATACTGATGCGAGAATGCTCATGCGTTAATTAGCTCACCGATCGCCGCACGTGCCTGCAAAGCTTTCTCCTAATAGGAGCTCCTGCGTGGCCTTTACAAATTCACTCTACTTGCATAGTATCCAGCTTATTATTTCAATTTTCAGTGCGTCGTATTCTTGAAGTCTTCTTCCTTTTTACATAAGCGATTTGTATTTGTCATTTCAAATATTACTTATGTCGGATAAGTTTTGGAATTTTAAATAGTTGGGTCAATTCACTACAAGTCTGAATATTTTCTCATTCAATATTAGTTGAATCAAATCAGTTAATTCCAACCTGAATTTGCATTGTATGCGGATAGATGAGAAATATGTCGATTAGACCACAGAATTTCACATAGATGAAACGACAAATGGAGAAAATTCTAAAATGTTCCTGGTTTTTGTTACTTGAATATTGCATGGAATGTTTGTGAAAATCTGGAGGAGAATAAAGTAACATCTATAAATATGAACGTATATATACACACACATATATATATGTATATATATTTGTCTTTCTCTCACTATTCGACCCCAAGCTCGACATCACGCGCTCCATCGAGAACGTGAGTTTAAGTATCCGAGCCATCGCTCACGTTTCCTATTTTCTATATACACTCACAAGTTGAATCGAAGATATACAGAGGCGATTCCTTGCTACACCCGATTCAATACATACATGTGTGTATAGAAATATTTCTGTTGAGAATAGTTCAACCTGAAATTATTTCAATTGAAAAACATTCAAACGTAAAGAGATATATTTTAATAGACGTTTCAACAGAGCTAATTTATTCAAATAGTTCAAAATTTGTCATGTGCGAATGTTAGACGAGAGTCAATCGATGAATCCAAACATGTTTTCTTAATCACATGATGATTCTGATATCTCGTTATCACTTAACACTATTCTATGTGATGAAATATTTCTGCGGCATGCTTTGAACAGACAATTGCGAGATCATCGCTCGTCAGGAGAGTATTAAACAAATAAGTTTCATGGATATAGGTATAGATATGCTTGTTTCATATGCATACAAGCACAAACACAGGAATAAATGAGTAAACATCACTGAGAGGTAAAACCGTTAGTGTATATCCTACACGTGAATTGCTTCAATACTCCTATTTTCTCTTTCCGCCTATGGACCTGATGAATGGCTAGCCACTGACTATACTCGCTCTCAAGTTGATATCTCTCTCTTTCTCATCATCACTCTTCTTCTCCCCTTTGCTGTTATATGGAATGAAACTCGCGTTCACATTCGTGATCTTATGTACCCCGGATCGACTCTTTATTTCAGGTGACAGAAGTGGGTTAAACGTAGATCTCTTCCTCACCATCGTTATTGCGTCATTCACTATGGCGCCCAACAATTTCTTCTGTTTGCTGACAAACTCGAGACCATAACATAGAGGATGACGGAATACATGTATGAATTTCACACAACACTATCAACACTGCTAAAAATTTGCATCGTGACAAACTTATTTCGCTGCCATTGCGAAAACCGATTCTCACCGAATTATTTCAAATTTATTGCTGTTACTTAGATTTCGAAAATATAACGAATTCTACCAGAAATGGCAGATTCTGTCATTGAATAAGATGGCATATTTAGGTATAATTTGGCGGTATATCCGTCCATCTGACAGAACATTAAAGCTTAGCGCTGATTCATTAAAAAGGAAACTTCACATTGTATCGCTATATATAATTTTCGAACATGTCAAAAAATTCTATTTTCCTACAGAAGAATGTATGCTTAAATTCTAACAAATTTCACCAGAATATGCTATAAAATGTAATCTTTCACTCAGGCTGGTAATATAATTTTCGTAGAAATTCTAACAAATATTCATTGGAGATGGAAATGCCAAATTATTATATAATATGATAGGATGCTCGAGAAATTTAGAAAGAATTTTGTTTTCTGTGAAATGTTTTGCGAGAAAATATTTCATTTTCTGATCAATTCTATGCAATTCGGCCTCAGTTAAAAATAAAAAATTTTGACAAATTCTTTCCAAAAATAGAAGAATATCTGATCTTGTATACTCCCAGTTATGATCATGTCCGCTTTGATATGTCTTCATCTATGATCGTGTAGTATGTAGCCATGCATGGGCGAGTATGCTCGGCTAAAATTATATTTTAGGTTAAGTGATAATTTTATTCAACATACGATATAATTATATAGAATTATATCTGACTTCATTGAAAAAAAACGTAGCTAAATATGTCTCGACTAGCCTTTTTAAAATATCGATGATGTACGGTGAATAAACGCGACATTAATAGTTAATATTTACGAACGTCACTTGATGTAGCAGCAGCAGTTGCGACTCATATTCTCATGGTTCCAGAATCATTAACTTGTCATCGATAAAAACATAGATTGACAAATACATGAAATGATATAATACGATACATCATTTGAATACGCCGATCTAATTTATCCGAATACACTGTAAAAAATTTTTGGACCCGGTGTAGTGTAAATGATTCGGTGTAAAATTTTTGGCGTAAATACTATGTTAAATTTAGGCGGTGTGAACTCAAAATGTTTACCCCGTTATTTATATTAGTGAATCCACTGGGAAGTAAAATAGGTAGCCCCGAATTACGTGCGTTCTATCTTACATTACGAAATTTATCAGATCATTTGAACTCTCAACTCGATAATATTCATTTATTAGCTCTTTGTTACACTGAAAACATTAAATGTTGGGGTTATAAACCAGTATTGGATCAGATCGTCAAAGATTCAAAAATATTAGAGACTGTTGGAATAAAAGTCAAGAAGGAAACCTGCAAAAGAACCCTTGCATCACTTAGTTTCGATACTTTGGGAGAAAATAGTCTCCTGGGATTTGTAGAATCTTTATCAGAAAGTCATTATTGCAGAATTTGTGTTGCTGATAGAGACGAATGTATCTAACTTGTTCGTGAAGTACCAAAATATCTCCGGAAATCTTTATCCTATGCTGATGATTATGGAATGTTGAGGAAAACTGGTAAATTACATGTCAATGTAATGAAAGAAAAATGTGTTATGAATGATTTAAAATATTTAGACATGTTTATAAAGAAGGCGTTTTAATTGGACGAAAAAATCAGTACGAAATGGGAAGTTATTGTACTTTTGTCAAAGTGTATGAATATAATTTTTGCTCCAAAATTAAATTTCAGAATGATAGCCGTATTAAGGGTATTAATTGAGGAGCATCACACTCTGATGATGAATGAATATGAAGTTAATTTATTACCAAAACATCACTTCATGACATATTATCCATCTATAATTTTACAAATGGGACCAATCAGACATTTATGGAGCATGCGTTTTGAAAGTCAACATGTTTATATGAAGTATGAATTTGAAAAATCAAGAAATTATAAAAATGTTGCGAAAACTTACACTGTAAAAAATAACATGGTCTCGGTGTGGTGTAAATGATTTGGTGTAAAAAATTTTAACACGGGCGGTGTAAAAAGCACACTAAGCGTGGTGTTC